>JAABOM020074962.1:0-34704 GCA_011800125.2 Solanum clarkiae | reverse complement strand
ATATATATATATATATATATATATATATATATATATATATGTAATATCTTCAAGAGATAAAATATTAATAGTATTAAATGAAATTAATCTGAATAGGCTGTACATACATTAAGAACCTGTATAGTTGATCTCAACTACTTTGAAGTGAAATTCAACTAACCTATTATCACAAAATATATAGGTGTCGTCTGTAGACTTTTAGTGAATTAAATTCATACAAAATTTGAATTTAAATTCATAATCATTTGGATTGAATTAATTAATTTGGGCTTCACAAATTAATAAGTCCATTTTATTAATTTCAAATCCAAGCTCTATTTCATCTTGCGGCCTAAACTTATGCCACTTGTCAAGATGACTTGGCATTCTAGTCAAGTTCAAGACCAACAAGAAAATGTCATGTGTTCTCATGATGTGACAATCTGGTCAAAGTTCATTCTACAACCAATCAAAATTAATCTTATCACATTGTTTTTGTGATAAGCTTGATGATTTACAAGAACCAATCAGAAGAAGGCACAAGAGTTCATTCACATTTGGACTATCACCCTCCGAAAACTATAAATAGGAAGGTCACATAATTTTCTGAGGACATGCTGCAAGTATTGTAGAAAAGTAACAATACCAACTACATAACTCTTTGAGGAGGTGGTCAATGGAGTTCTTCCCGGAGATCGACTTGAAATGACGAAGCGCTGCCGACATTCCTGGAGATCAAACGTATCTCAAGGAGGTCTACATCATCCCACATTTGAGAAATACGCTACTATCAGTCCTCAAATTACGAAAACACGTCAGGAGAGAAGAATCAAAAGAACAACGAAATTGTACTCATTATTGATCCAAGGTCAATCAAGGTGGACAATGTGCCATAGGATTGATTTACATAGAGTTATCCATTGGTGACATAAAATTGAATTCGTTGATTCGTATAATAGATGCCAAAACATAATATAACTTGTTGTTTGGTTGTCCCTGGGTTCATGAAAATAGAGTGGTACCATCTACTTTGCATCAATGCATGAAGTACGTAAAAGATAGAGAAATAGTTAAAATTGATGCAGACATTAATCCTTTTATTGAGTCTAAGTCATACTTTGCAAATGCAAGATTCTACTTAGAATCTTGTAAATCAAATATGGGGAAACTCACATTAGCTGATTCCACTAATATCGATTCAAAAGAGAAGAATAAAGTTCAATAGGCTGCCGTCAAAGTTCTTAAGAAGAGAACTGAAGAAGTCTTTATCAAATATTCACCATCTTAAAAATATATGTAGGCAAAGGTTGATAAAGAGTATCGAATTTTTTGCTACATCCCACAAGAGCGTCGAAGAAAGGGACAACCTCTACCGGAGGAATGTACTCAATAAGTTTATCCTCTAAGCAAAGAGATGAGTCATGATCTATACGAAGACTTAAAAGAGAGTATCACCATCCCAATTGCTCAAGTACCATCTGTAACTCCTGGGCCTTCTAAGGAAAATACCACAATTGGTGGGATAAAAGGACACTTTCACCCAAAGGTTTTCACACTGCTTCAAAAATCAGGTTATGATTTCTTGAATCCAACGAGATTAGGAGAGCTAAAAGATGAAGTCACTAGTGAAAAAGATACACGGGCTTACAGAGTTCGGATGAGGTTGAGAAAGTAAGGATATTATGTCGACACTCCTAAGTTTAGCTTCAGGTTCAGCTTAGCAAACCTTTACAAATTTCATCCAAGAGGGAAATGACTTCATCACACTACACCTCCATAATTAATGTAGAGAAGGTTGGAGAAAAGAAAACTCAACAACAAGCTTCAGTGTTTGACCTCATAGGATGATTGACATCTAGGATCTCTGTATTTGAAAGATTAGGATGTAAGGATAAAGGTGAATCTTCTAAACATATCGAATAAGATGTCATAACCTAAAACAACCTCAATCTTTCATAGCTTAGGGGCCACAAGGAATTCATGATCACCAAAGGTGGTGAAGCATGAAAGACAAGATTTTTGTGAAGATTAACAATAAAGAAATCTATAGTGCTTTTCCATCACGTATGAAAAGGAGGGTTGTCTTATCAATCACCATTGAGGGATCATTAAAGGTGAAGAGGAGTAATATTATTTTCACTAACCAATTTCATGGGATAACAAATGAGAAACAAGAAGAAGATATTACGTCCTTTGGAGAAAGGCAAAACGAGGAGTCAAACTTTGTGCACACATCATATCATATAACAATAAAAGATAGTCCATTCTTTGATAATGTGAATGATAATGTTAAAGAAGCTCCACCTCAACTCGAAGATGAAGTACAATCGATGGTGGGTGAACTCAAGGAGTTGAATCTAGGGACTTTGGAAGATCCACGCCCAACCTTCATTAGTACATTGCTTACGCCTCAGGAAGAATGTTAATATTTCAAGCTATTTTTTGAGTACAAAGACATCTTCTCTTGGTCGTATAAAGAAATGCCTGGACTTAGTCCTAAGGTAGCTATTCACCATTTAGGAATCAAAAGTAGGGCACATCCCATAAAGTAATCGCAATGTATGTTTCATCCTGAATTGGTGACACAAATTGAAGCTGAAGTCAACAAACTCGTTAAGGCTGAATTTATTCGAGAAGTGAAGTACTCATTGTAGATCTCAAACATTGTACCTATCAAGAAGAAGAATGGTCAAATAAGTGTTTGTGTTGATTTTTGAGCCTTGAAAAAGTATGTCAAAAAGATGAATTCCCTTTATCAATTATCCAACTCATGGTGGATTCTACAACCGAGCATGAGGTATGTCATTCATGGATGGGTCATCCGAGTATAATCAAATTGGAATGTCCCCAAAAGATGAAGAATGCACTTCTTTCCGGACTCCAAAAGGAATATATTGTTAAAAGGTGATGTCTTTTGGTTTAAAGAATGCTGGCGCCACCTACCAACAAGTAATGCAACATACTTTTAATGGCATGCTGCATAAAATGGCAGTGTTATATTGATGACTTAGTGGTAAAGATAAAGCGTGGGCACGACCACCTCGGAGATCTTCAAATTGTTTTTGAATGATTAAGAAAGTTTTTGAAGATGAAACTACTTAAATGTGCATTTGGAGTTTCTTTAGGAAAGTTTCTTGGGTTCATTATTCGTCTTTATGGAATTAAAGTTGATCCTACAAAGATTGATTTCATTCAAAAAATGCCCGAGCCAAGGAATTTAATCACAGTTTACAAGAAAATTTGGAATTCATTTGGAGGTTCATCTCTAACCTAGCAGGATGATGCTAACCTTCCAACCATCTAATGAGGAAGAATGTCTCTTTTCATTGGGATTGAGAGCATCAAAAGGTACTTGTTTAATCCACCTGTTTTAGGGGCACCAACACTTCGAAGGTAGTTGATACTTTATATCGCATCATAAAAGCAATCACTTAGGTTACTATTGGCTCAGAAGAATGAAGACAATAAGGAACAAGCATTTTACTACTGGAGAGGGACTTTGATAAGAGCCTAGTTGAAATACACACCTGTCAAAAATATGTGTTTAGCATTGCTTTATGTAATTAAAAAACTAAGGCATTATTTCGAAGCATATACTATCTAATTAATTTCTCGACCTGATTCTATAAAGTTTGTAATGACTCGACCAGTTCTCTCTGAACGTCTGGCAAGATGGTCTATATTGTTTAACCAAGATGACATCATATACATGTTTTAAAAAGCTGCAAAACGAAGAGCTCTTGTAAATTTCCTTGCTGATCACCCTCTTCTAACAGAGTGGGAAACTCTCTCGAAATGGAATCTATTCCAAACATATATGCCATGGTTCCTTACTTCGACAAGGTACAAAATGCCTACACCGAATATGGACCGAACTATCTCGCGAAGTTCCGAATCGAATCTCTTTAGAAAGAAGATCTCCCAAATGAATGACAATATTCTTTGATAGGTCTGCATGTCGAGATGGAGCAGGGACAGAAGTTTTGATATCCCCTGAAAGACTAATATTACCATTTTCATTTATTCTAGGTGAAATGTCCTCTAACAATGTTGTAGAATATCAAGATTTGATTATTAATCTTGAAATGACATCATATATGAAGGTCCTACAATTGGACATTTATGGTGACTCTAAGTTGATCATCATCAACTATTAGGGTGTTATGAGGTAAAAAAGGAAGGTCTCATACCATATCATAAATATGCCATTTGCTCAAAAGCATCAATCAAGTTTATTAAACTATGTCCCAAGAGAAGAAAATCATGTGGCTAATGATTTGGCTAACTTGTCCATGACAATGACACTCAGAGAAAGTGATTCGACAAAAGTATCAATATGTCATTGATGGGTTATTTCTAGATGTCTTGATCTTCAAATCAATGAGAGCCACCATACGTCCATTCAAGTTATTAAAGAAGAGGATTGGGGATATCCATTGATTGACTACCTTGAACATAGAAGGTTGCCTGAAGATGTAAGAAAAAGAGCAGAAATCAAGAGAAGGGCACCGTGATTCATTTTCTATGAGGGGATATTATTTCATTGCTTGTACGAAGGGCTATTCCTACAATGCTTGACAAATAAGAAGCTTGATAAATAATGGAAGAAGTGTATTCTGGCACTTGTAGATCACACCAATTAGGGCATAAGCTCCATTTCCGCATCAAGAAAATGGGATACTACTAGCCAACAAAGGTGATAGACTATCTAAAGCATGCTAAAAGGTGTCAAGCATGTCAATTCCATGTCGATTACATACACTAACCCCCTAAGCCTCTTTACCCAACCATGGCTTCATGGCCTTTTAATACATGGAGACTCGATATTGTTGGACCTTTTCCTAAGTCATCGACAGGTTAGATGTATATATTGGTGGCTACTAACTACATCTCAAGGTGAGCTGAAGTTGTTCCATTGAAGGAAGTGAAGAAGGAAATTGTTGTTGACTTTATCAAGTCAAACATAATTTTCAGGTTGGCATACCAAGGTCCATACAATGGAAAACCTTTCGACAACAAGCTTATGAGTAGTTTGTGCGAGAAATTTAGTTTTAAGTAACACAAGTCTTCAGTCTATAATGCACCTGCCAATGGCCCTGCTAAAGCTTTTAAGAAGACACTAGCTAAATGTTAAAGGAAGTCGTCACAAAGAATAGGAAGGAATGGCATGAGAAAATTGGTGAAGCTTTATGGGCATACCGAAAAACCTTCAGAACTGCTACACAAGTAACTCCATACTCTCTAGTATATGGTATAAAAACGGTCCTTCCATTAGAACAACAAATTTCCATCACTAAGAATTGTAATCTAGGAAGCAACACTCAACTTCGTCTAGTAGAGTTAGAGGCATTGGATGAGAATATATTCGAAGCATGACAAAAGTTAGAATATTATCAAGCTTGACTAGCTAGAGCTTTCAACAAGAAAGTGCAGCCACGATCATTTCAAGCAGGAGACTTGGTCTTAGCTATTTGAAGACCCATAATCCTCAACAATCGCATGGGTGATAAGTTCACATCAAAATGAGATGGTCCATATATCGTGAAGGAAGCATACTCAGATGGTGCATACAAAAAATTATGGATAAAGATGGCCTAAGAATTGGTACGATCAATGACAAATTCTTGTAGTAGTACTTCTCATGAAAGTCGTCTAATACTCCTTAATGCACAAGTATAAACTGCATGTTACTCTTGGCCTGCATGAGTTTAAACCATGTACAGTTCAAAAAAAACAAAAAGAAAGACAATTTAAATTTTTTAAAAAATTCATGCATAAACTAAATCAATAATTAAGATAAGCATGAAAATGAAAGCTTCTATAAATATAAATACGCCCAATACGTCGAAATTCATTGCCCATAGATAAAGATAACCATTTCAACATCAAAAATAAGAAAAACTAGAGCAAACATATAATAACGAATTTGAAATTGTAACCAAGAATCTCCCATTGGTTCTATACCCCACTCATAAGTAGAAAGTTTCTTCAGTCTTTTGCCAATTGCGGTTAATACTTCAGAAATAAAAATTACCAAAGTAGAAACAAGGATGGATATTATTAGAAATGCCCATTATGTTATGACATGATCCTCTTCATTGAGGTATTTAGGCAACTTAGAATATCATTCTAAGTTCAGTCATATGAGTTTAAAAAAAGAAAAAAAGAGGAGATGCAGTACATGCTCAAGTTCTATATGAAGCATAATTGCTCTATTTTCAAGCCTCTTTCCTATGAAGCCGCAAAGCAGGTGCATTGCTAGTTGAATTCTTCAAGTGATTTTTTTACTTAAGTTATAATAAAGAGAAGAGTGAATCCACAACTACTCAAAAATTATTGAGTTCAAAATTTTATAAGATCCAGTGTCTTGTAATTCTAGATTGGAAAGCTCATGTTACAAAATTTACAAGGTTACAAGCTAAAAAAAAGGGGAGGCGACTAGTGTTTTATGAAAAAGAAGAGTTGCACTAGAAGGTGTAATTATATTATGACAAGGCTTAAAGATTATTTACAATGAGGGCAATTCATTAGTTTTCTCTCATAACAAACAAAGAAGACGATATTTTTGAAGAGAGAGGAGATTCATAAAGCGATCATTTTATTGCTCCAAGAAAAGAAATATCACTACATCATAATAAGAAACTTCTAAAATAAATAATTAATTCTAAGAAAGAATTTAAACTATGAAAAAAAGTTGAATTCTAGGATTTGTTGGCGACTCTTCTTGACTACTTCTTCACTTTGGATAGCTTTCCACGTCATCTTCAGATAATGGATGGATCTTCTCAATAGCATGAATTTCACCTTCAAAAGCGATAATCTTCTCTTGATGTTTAGATAGTTATTTATTTTGTTCCTCTATACGTGCAACGGTCTTCTTCTTCTTTGCGGTCAAAGTCTTTAATTCTTCCTTAACTTTTGCAAGGGTTTCTTGAATATCCTCCATGTTCCCATTTTCTTTTGTGCTTTCCTCCTTTACATTGATAAAACATTATTACACATCAAAAAGTAACTTTCAGTGACATTCTTTAGTCATTTTTTGAGATGAAGACAACTTCATGGCATCATCCTCTTCATTTCTCGGAAAAAGCCTTAACAGAATCCTCCAAAACAGGCATATTGATAGCATTGATCACTTTGATATCTTCTAAAATCAAGTTGACACCATCTTTCATCTTCAAAAAGTTATCTTGAGAATCAAGGGAGAATTTTGTCACCCACTCACACAAGGCACCCATATCTTGGAAATATAATGCATCTTGAAAGAAGATATCATCTCTTGTGGTTCAAAATTGGGAATAACATGTTCTACTTCATCGTCTAAAGATTTTGAAGGAGGAATAGAAGATATATCAGGATAGCTTGAGCTAGTAGTACCGCCTTCATCAAGGATAACACTAAGCGTGTCAATGGATGCACCTTTGATACCCAACTTTAGAAAAAAAAGAAAAGAAAAATGAGAAAGGGTTAACAAAGAGAATAAATAAACAAAGGAGGTTAGCCATTAAAAATAAAAAAAAAAGGAGAAAAGTGATTGTACTTGTTCTGCAAGTTCAGGCAATGGCATGACAGAGCTAGGAGAATCCCCAAAAAAATTTTCGCTGTCTATGTTAATTGTGTCTAGGTCATTAAACTTTTCATCTTGGTCTTTTACCTTCTTCCTTTTGCATTTCTGGTGTTCGTTCCAATCTAGTTCACCTTCCATTGAGATGGTGTCTTCATCTGCACCTATAACTGCATTTGAAAAGATAAGTGAAATGTTATCTTTGGAAAATGTTTTGGTTGATGACTACCTGGTAGCTTTTTCAGATGAGATAGGAAGGTCTTTTCTCTTGCAAGCTTTTTCAGTTGCCATGAAAGAAGTGATATGTACTTCTGATATTGATGAAGGAGGGTTAAATATATTTCTATTTTGCAGTGACAGGATAGGGTGGGATGATAATTGTCGAGGAGCTACCTAGGCAAGTATAGGAATCCCAAAGTTTACCAATTCTTGAAGTGTGTCATTATATCATAACTCAATCAAGTTACTAGGAAAGTCTTGGTTAAATCCGAATTGATGACTAAATCTATGAGGAATATAAAGCTCCATAATAAGGCGTTCATCATGTCTGATGAAAAGATGACTCAAACGAATACTGATGAAATAATCGTTCCAAGAGTTAGACAAATCGTTGCTATCTACAAGAGATAACTCTTTAGACTACAACATGACCAAGTGGTGAAGATGGTGAATATTCACATCCTCAAATAGTCCTCGTCAACCTACAAGGTCAAGGTATTTAGCCATTTTCTTTCCATCAATCTTATACATGCGAGCACCATTGTGATGACGACTATGATCATAAGTGTCAAAATAAGCACCAAACCATTCATAGGCATATTTTATGGGAAAAATTATGTCACTCTCTCAAGTTTAATAAAGATGAGATCTCTTTTAAACCTCTATAAATACTCGCCAATATGGGAATCTCTAATGAAAACTTCTTCTTATGTGCCATTAAAATTGGAACTTTGAAGATACTAGGACAAATGTTGTCAAAATTCTTGGTAGGAAGGGCAAACTTACAAGGCCAATATGCAAGAAAAATAACTAAATTCATCTTTTATCTAAGAGATCCCTCCACGCCTAACTCAATGAAAGAAGCATTCTCTTCCTCAATTTGCGGTAAAAAATACATTTTATATAGCCTGAAGGATTATGACTTGTTCTTGGTCTAGGTCATTGTTTGGACACTCATTGTGGTGGTTCTTTATACCTCTCTATTCCTTTGAACCAGAAACTCACCTAATAATGGACAGAAACCTTTTGAGATGCGCCCTGTGCAAGTCGATGAAATGCCGAAAATAGATAGACACAAGTGATCTTAGAAAGAAATGGCTCCCCTTGTGGTTTTACTTGTGTCAATTGTTGGACCGAAGGGACGATTTCATCATAGAGAGTTCCATAGAGAGGAAAACCTCCAATCATGTGCTATCCCTTAATGAACGAGAGAGCTTGCCAATACCAACATACATAATATTGGTTGATGACTTCCAAAGTTCACAAAACACCTGCAACATATTCTCACTAACATTATACGTAAATAAAGAGGAAAAAATAGCATTATACAACTTGATATACTCTAACACCTCCTCATTATGGCTAAAATAAGATAAAGGATAAATCCATGTGGCAAGACCGTGTATCTAAAAGCTCTCCAACGTGTTGCGGAGCCTTCGGCCGTGAGAGGGCTGAAAAGGAAGCTCGAACGAAGTGAGAGGGTCTTTTGGCTTCCTCAGGGCCGTGTGAAGCTTAGCTTGCTTTAGCAGCCATGTGATGATTCAAGTTCGTGGTAGGCGTAGAAGCTCAAAATTTTCCATAATAGGGTGAAGGATAAATCCACGTGGTGAGACCTTCATAAAAAACTTTGGGCGAAGTAGTGTCAGTTTCCTTGTCATGTGTGATGATTGTAGAATAAAAGTAACGGTATGAGCAGACTTGTTGAATTCAAAAAACATCAATTTCCTCCTTTTTTGACCATTGGGTTAGATGAAAGGAGTCCTTAGATGATTCTCTATCATGCGAGAAAGCACCAATCATAGGAGGGTAGACTGCTAAAGTTAGGACCCTGGCATGTGGGTCTTTCTTTTCATTTGAAATATCAAGTTGAGGATGAGGTGACTTAAGATCATATAAGTCCATATTTCTTATGTAAAGATGCAACTATATCCTCTGTGTTTGAATACCTATCAAAAAGATTAACAAAAAGATGAGATTCGTGAGGCTAAGGCTGAAGAAAATAACATATTAAAATTTATATGCTGAACTTAAGAAAATCACTTGATAATTTAGAAAGAATTAAATTTTCATATTCATGTAAGACGTATCTCTTTGAGTCTACTTTCGAAAATCGCAAACCGCTTATGATTTTGATATTCCTAAGTCAAGATACAACGATTTTCCTGAAGTCGCACAAAACTGAAGTTTTTTTGTTTTCACGAACCTATTCTTATGCAGTGAACTAATGGTATTCTATCTGTGACTTTGATTTCTTTATACAGATCATGACCCAAGAAATCCGATTTGCTTTCAACAAAGAATCTACTTAAGAATTTGTTTTTGTAAAGGACTTAGAATCATAATCCTAAGATCACTTGGAAAACACAACTTAAAGGACTTGGAATCCTTATCCTGGATAGCCACGAATTATCATGTGTTTTGGAAATGATAGATTATCCGAGTGGTCCAATTTACATATAAATAAAAATAAATTGTGGAACCATCTACAATACTTCTAGCCATGTCTCATTTCCAGTATATCTACACTCGACAAGACTTGAAGTAGAAGACATCGGTAGAAACATAACTTTAGTGCATTAAATTCGTACTGATGTTGAATTTAAATTTATGATTATTTGGATTGAATTAATTAATTTGAACTTGACAAATTAATAAGTCCATTTTATTATTTCAAGTCCAAGCTCCATTTCATCTTGAGGTCTAAACTTATATCACGTGTTAAGATGACTTGGAATTCCAGTCAAGTTTAAGACTAACAAAAAAATGTCATGTGCTCTCATGATATGGCAATCCTGATCAAAGTTCAACAAGCAATCAAAAATCAATATTATCACATAGTGTTTGTCATATGTTTGATGACTTATCAGAACTAATTAGAAAAAGGCAAAAAAGTTCATCAATATTTGGACTGACACCCTCTTACAACTATAAATAGGAGGGTGACATAATTTTCTAAGGACATTTTGCAAGCATCAGAGAAAAGGTACAACACCAACTATATAGCTCTTCGAAGAAGTGATCAGCAGAGTTCTTCCCGGAGATTGGCTTGAAACGATAATGTAATGACTCAGATTCAATAAGACATCATTGGACCTTGAGAAATCTCGGACCAAGTGTGTATCAAGAGAGACCACACGGCCAGTGTGGGGTCACACAATCCCTGTGGCCTCAAGTGAGACCATACTTGGCTTCAAATCTTGCATGTTGTCCTTGAAGTGGTGTTGCAAGCTAAGGCACACCTCACTGGCACCCCACACGGGCCGTGTGACACTTCAAGGTTCGTGTGGAGGAGCTGTGGTGTGGCCTATGCTTGAAAACCCCATCATTGTGGCTAAGGGAGGCCACACAACTAGTCACACAGGTCATGTGGTATGAGACAGGCTGTTTGGCCGTGAAGCTCCGGAGTGAAAATTTTTCTAAGTGTTAAATCACTGTCTCATAACTTTTTTGCGAAATGTTTCTGAGGTTGGGTGACGGGAGCACCACACGGACCGTGTGGCTTGACACAGCTTGTGAAAGGTGTCCGTTTGGTGGGCTCGTGTGAAAAATTCTAAGTGTTGGTTCAAGGTTGAAATTTCTGGAAAGTCTTGTAAGTGTCATTTCATGAGCACTCTACACCGACCATGAAGTTCCACACGAGCCATTTACCCTTCAATCAAACGACTTCCGGTAAATTTTTACTCCAATTCGTTAATGAGATTTTCGTAAATTTGGTTAGTTCTATTGGTCTTTTGGGAATTCCTATGCTATTCTAAGGTCATCTAAATACCTAAAACCTATTTTCAAATATTCAAAAATTACTCTTCATATTTTAAAACCTCTCAAAAGCTTTACACAAAAGAACTCTTGGAGATTTCAACATTTGAGGTTGGGAACTCAACTCTTCTATTTCTTTGGGGGTTTTCATCTTAATGAAGGTATGTGGGTTTGATCCTTGATTACCTTCCAATCAAGGAGACCCAAACTATTTTCAAACAATTTTATGAATTTCTAGTTTATTTTAAATCGGGGTTTTGAATATTATCATTCCTAAAATTCTACTAATGCATGGATAATGTTTATTTGGTGATTCTAAGGTCATTTAGACCATTATATGAAGATTTATTTTGGGTTTGTTATAAGTATGCATGTCCCTTTTATGACTTGTTTATGCATGAGTGATTATATTATGATTTTCAAATGTGGATTTAATTATGTTTTCACTGAAATTTCATATTATATTATTGATTTTATATTGAATCTTAATTATTACTCATGTCATTCTCTCATTATTCATGGCATATGCATTCATGTTCATGGATTATTATGGAAATTATGAAGTGGATTAAGTCCAGTTTTGTTATATGATATGAATTTGACAATATAATGGTTATGAAAATATTTTGATCACATATATATCTATTGATTATGACTCTTTGAGCATTTTGGGTGCTTGCACCATTTTGATATATGAATGGGCTATTCCTATGAATGAGTATTATGACTATGAACTATGATTTTAGCATTTGAGTGTAAATATGAACTACTATGAATGGTATTTGGCTATAAGATTAAGGATGCATTGAAATGATTTTGGAAGTGAGCATTGTCTCTTGAAGCATGTATACATATACGTATATTATAAGTATTCTTGTGGGATGACGACTTAGCACCGATGGAATGAGGGTTCCACTCTCTTTTCTTGAACTATGTGCCTAGCATAGGATCCTTTCTGAAATGGGGTTGCCCGTAAGGAAAGATGCCTCCGAAATGGGGTTGCCTATAAGGAGAAGAAATGAAATGAAATGGTATAATATGATATGCTATATGTGAAAATCCTATCTTAAATGGGTTGCCCATAAGGAAGGTTACTTCATATAAAATGCAGTTGCCCGTACGGTGAAGTATGGTTTATCTTTAGCAAGTAAACCACCTCTTTACCGATGATGGGATTTCATCGGGATTCCAACTAATAGTTCTCTTGGTCTTACTTATGTCGGTTGAGGTCGCATCCCCACTATTTATGAGTATCATTTGCATTTTATGCATTATGAACTTCATAGCATCTTGTTATATTACATTCTTTGATATTCAATTCTTTCTATATTTTGTGCCCTTGTGATCTAACTTTGATATGCAAGTATTTGGTAAGTTCATGCATAGCATCCCGCATATTTAGTACATTCGAACATACTAACGCATACTTTTGCCTACATGATTTCACCATGTAGGGACCAAGGACTTTGATCATCTACCGTTTGATGCTTAGTTCGGATTCCAAGTTTATTTGTAGTGGTGAGTCCTATCTTCCAAGGAAGATCTACCATCTATCTACCTTTATTACTTTTCGTCTCTTTATGTATTGAGGTTGAGCCCAGGGAATGTATTGGCCCCCGACCTTTCTATGTAGAGGCACTGTTAGACACTTTGTAAACCTCCTTATGATCTATTTTATATGGTATGACTTAAGTCTACGTTATGGTTTGGTTATCTTGATTATCATTATGTGAGTTGGCTATGTGAATGATAGCTTGTTATATGTTATGATAAAAAGATCCTATGTGCCAAATTGCCCCCATAGAGTGAGTCTTACTTTCCCGCCCTGTAGAATAATGTGTTTATTTTGGGTATGCTTCAGAACCGATGATGCGAGTTTAGGTATTTGAAGCTTGTTTGGGGACTCTCGACTTTCCATTTACCATGTCATATCTAGGCCCTATGTCCGGCTCATGACAAAGATGCTATCAGGGCCCTAGGTTTGTAAATGATCCTCAGAGTCCAACATGCCGCGTCAAGGAGAGTCCTATTTATAGGTGTGAAGTGCACCATGCCTATAAGTGGGAGGCTATGATGATGTTTTAGAAATTTTCTCACTTTTCCAAGTCTTATGTCGTGCTTTGAATAATTGGATTAGCTCTTGATCTTAATAGTATCCTTGCTCTGTTTCAGAAGATGCCTCGTGGTAGACCTACCAGACCAGTCCCGGCTAATGAAGGTCAAGCACCTCAAGGGCCTATGGATGACCTATCTCTAATGGTGAATTCCGTACGACCTTTGCCATGCTTGCCCAAGTGGTAACTACTCAGGCTAGGCATGCCAACCTTCCTCGGGATCCCACTCAGGCTTCTAGAGTGAGGGATTTCACCCGGATACATCCTCCAGATTAAATAGGCTATGGAGAAAGTAAAGTTTATTAAATAAAGGTTAAATATCGCACGAAGTCGCCAAAAGTCCTATTCGGATACTAGGAAGAGGGATCTGGAGTTCCAAATTGGGGATTGGGTGTTTGTGAAGGCCTGACCTGTGAAGGGAGTGATGTGTTTTGGCAAGAAGGGGAAGCTAAGTCCCCAGTATATAGGCCCTTATGAAGTTATTGAGAGGATTGGGAATGTGGTGTAGAAGGTGGAGTTACCCCCAGATTTGAGTTCTATTCACTCGGTCTTCCATGTGTCCTTGTTGAGAAATAGCGTTGGTGATCCTAGCACTTTTATGCCTTTGGAGGGCATTGAGTTGAGGAGAACTTGCCTTACGAGGAGGTGCTGGTAAGAATCTTGGATAGACAAGTGAAATAGCTTCGTAACAAGGATGTGGCTTCGGTGAAAGTGCTTTAGAGGAACCAACATATGGAGAGTGCTACACGGGAAGCAGAGTTGGACATGATGAATCCGTAATAATGTTTTGAATGATTTTATTTCATTTTGGCAAGAGGTTTAATGGCTTCGTGATTTTCAAATAATGAACTATGCATGGTATCTTGTGTTTAAAGGTTTCATCTTCTATCTCAAGCCTTTCAAGCCTTGTTCTTGCACATTCGAGGATGAATGTTCGCAAGGGGGAGATGATGTAATGATTCGAATTTCGTACGATGTCGTTGGACCTTGAAAAATCTCTTTTGGGGAAAAGATTTGGACCAATTGTGTCTCAAGAGAGACCACACGGCTAGTGTGGGGTCACATAAGCCCTATGGCCTCAAGTGAGACCACACTTGGCCTCAAATCTTGCATGTTGTCCTTGGGGTGGTGTTGCAAGCTAAGGCACACCTCACTAGTACCCCACACTATCCTTGTGACACTTCAAAAGTTGTGTGGAGGAGCCGTGGGGTGGCTAGGCTTGAAAACCCCATCATTGGGGCTAAGGGAGGCCACACGACCAGTCACATGGGTCGTGTGATGTGAGACGGGCCATTTGGTCTTCCATGAAGCTCCGGGTGAAAATTTTTCTAAGTGTTAAATCACCACTCGTAACTTTTTCATGCAATTTTCCTAAGGTTGGGCTGACGAGAACACCACACGGACTGTGTGGCTTCACACGGCTCATGAAAGGTGTCTGTTTAGTAGGCTCGTGTGAAACAAGGTTGAAATTTTCGGAAATGTTCTAAGTGTCATTTCATGGGCACTCTACATAGACCATGGAGTGCCACACGAGCCGTTTACCCTCCAGTCTAACAGCTTCTGATAAATTTTTACTCCAATTCATTAATGGCGTTTTCATAAATTTAATTATTTCTATTGGTCTTTTGGGAATTCCTTTACTATTCTAAGGTCATTTAAAGACCTAAAACCTATTTTCAAATATTCAAAAATCACTCTCATATTTTAAAACATCTCAAAAGCTTTCCACAAAAGAATGCTTGGAGATTTCAATATTTGAGCTTGGGAACTCAACTCTTCTTCAAAATTCTTTGGGGTTTCTGCATCTCGGTGAAGGTATGAGAGTTTGATCCTTGATTACCTTCCAATCAAGGAGACCCAAATTATTTTCAAATAATTTTATGAATTTTTAGTTTACTTTAAATCAGGGTTTTGAATAATGTGATTCCTAAAATTCTAGTAATGCATGGGTAGTGCTTATTTGGCTATTTAAAGGTGATTTAAACTATTATATAAAGATTTACTTTGGGTTAATGAAATTATAACTATACATGTCCCCTTTAAGGCTTGTTTATGCATGAGTGATTATATTTAATTTTTAAATGTGGATTTAATTATGTTTTCACTAGAATTTCTTATTATATTATTGACTTTAGATTGAATGCTAATTACCCATGCCATTCTCTCATTATTCATAACATATGCATTCATGTACATGGATTATTGTGGAAATTATGAAGTGGGTTAAGCCCAATTTTGTTATATGATATGAATTTGATAAGATATTGATTATGACAATATTGTGATCACATATATGTCTATTGATTATGGCTCTTTGAGAATTTTGGGTACTTTCACCATTTTGATATATGAATAGGTTATTTCTATACATGAGTATTATGACTATGAACTATCATTTGGGCATTTGAGCCTAAGTATAAACTACTGTGAATGGTATTTGGCTATAAGATTAAGGATGCATTGAAATGATTTTGGAAGTGAGTATTGTCTCTTGAAGCATGTATACATATACGTATATTATAAGTATTATTTTCAGATGACGATTTAGCACTGATGGAGTGAGGGTTCCACTCTCTTTCCTTGAACTTTATGCCTAGCATAGGGTCATTTACGAAATGGGGTTGCCTGTAAGAAAAGATGCCTCTGAAATGGGGTTGCCCGTAAGGAGAAAAAATGATATGATATGATATGATCTGCTATATATGAAAATCCTATCCTAAATGGGTTAGCCCGTAAGGAAGTTTACTTCATACGAAAAGGGGTTGCCCATAAGGTGAAGTATGGCTCCCTTTGATAAGTAGACCACCTCTTTAGCGATGATAGGATTTCATTAGGATTCCAAGTAATAGCTCGCTTGGTCTTACTTATGTCGATTGAGGTCACATCCCCACTATTTATGTGCATCATTTGCATTTCATGCATCATGAACTTCATAGCTTCTTGTTATATTACATTCCTTGATATTCAATTCTTTCTATATTATGTGCTCTACATCTAACTTTGATATGCAGGTATTTGGTAAGTTCATGCATTACATCCCGCATACTAGTACATTCAAATGTACTAATACATATTCTTGCCTACATGATTTTACCATGTAGGGACCGAAGACTTTTCTTTGATCATCCCCCATTTGACGATTAGCTCGTATTCCAAGTTTATTTATAGTGGTGAGTCCTATCTTCCAAGGACGATCCACCATCTATCTACCTTTGTTACTTTTAGTTTCTTTATGTATTGAGGGTGAGCCCGACGAATGTCTTGGCCCCCGACCATTCTATGTAGAGGCACTGGTGGACACCTTATAAACCTCCTTACAATTTACGTTATATGGTATGACTTTGGTCAATGTTATAGGTTGGTTATCTTGGTTATCATTATCTGAGTTGGCTACATGAATGATGGCTTGTTATATGTTGTGATGGAAAGATCTTAAGTCCCGAATTGTCCCCACAGTGTGAGTCCTACTTTCCCGCCCCGTAGAACTATGTGTTTATTTTGTGTACGCTTCCAAACCAATGATGCGAGTTTAGGTATCTGAGGCTTCTTTGGGGACTCTTGGGTTTCTATTCACTGTGTCACATCTAGGCCCTAGGTCCGGGTGATGACAGACGACATTCTCGGAGATCAAACACATCTCAAAGAGGTCTACATAATCCTACATTCGAGAAATACGCTACTACCAGTCCTCGAATTATGAAAACACATCAGAAGAGAAGAATCAAGAGAACAACAAAATTGTACTTATTAAAGATTCATCAATAATTTTTTTAATTTATTTTGATTGCAGTTAATTTTTCGCGTTCACAAAAAATTGTTGCGAAAAGTGTCAAAATGACTTCCCAATCTATAAGTTTAATTTTTTGAAGTGTCTAACTTCGATACACAACCTATATGTGAAAAAAAAGTACATTGTTAAATTACTTAAAAGGTGAAATAATAGGTGTTACTATCCATTTTGAAATCAAATTCAAAAGCAATATAACTTTGGCGAAATTTGATTTTTTTTTTAAATAGAGAGTCGTCACTTAATTTTTTAGAAAATTAAAAAAATTATTTTAAAAGATATATAAGAAATCTTTTATTAAAAACTAGAGTTATAGATAATAGGCCCATCACAATGATTGTTAGATGGTCATGACTCTCCCAGAAAAGGTAGAAACTCGTGTATGGAGTTAGTGGAGGATTCATGTCCCAAAGACAAAATAAAAGGACTAAAGGATATATACGTCATATACATCCATTCAATTTTCACGATCTGATTTCTTGATTCATTATGATACCTATTATACCCTGCCAGTAGGTAAGCCAGCCTGCAACCTAGAATAACAGCTACTGGGTTAAACTGTAGAAACTACAATGGATAATAAAATAATAGAGACAACAAGAAAACAATCAAAATATAAATTTATACAATAGAATCTCTTCCAGAACCTGAAAATCACGAGTGTGGAGCCGCTAAATATGAATACAAGTTCTAAAAGTAGACAACAGTATATGGAAATACAAATAGACTTGTCTAAAATAGCAAAAGACAAACCATAAAAATACAAAAAGAGATGATAGTAGTCCAAAAGGTTATGTGTTCACCCTCGCCTCAGAAAGTTGGCTGCTATAGGGTCGAATATAGCAGTGGTGACTGGTGTTTAGACTTGCATCATGAAAATAGATGTAGAGTATTGTAGTATAAATACCAAGCAATAGGTACCAAATTGGAATTATAGGATGACTAAGTAAGAAAAGTAAAAATAATTGAAAATGCAAGAATATAACACAGATAGTGGACAAAAATAGAAAATAGAATGACATGCACACGAGTGTGAAGGAAATAGACAATACCTAAGGCAACTAACTAAACCTAACTAAGCCCCTATAAGCCTAAAAGGTAAAAAATTGAATAGACTCCCACAAGCCCAATAAATACACAAAATAGCAAAGACTACTGAGGATTGGACTCACAAAAAAATGTAAAGACAGAATCTCACTCAAACTGATAGAAGCAGAAAGTACCGAGATTGAACTATAAATATGAATACTCGTTGAAGGTATGATTGTGGTCGATATCGGAATTCAAATTCAAATGTTCACTGAAAGTATAGATTTGGATGATGCAAGACCTTGAATTTAGATGCTTGCCAAAGATGTCAAAGTGGCCGAAGCCAGATCTTGGATACTCATCAAGGGCACTAATGTGGTTGAGGCTAGACCTTGAATTCAGATGCTCGTCGAAGGTATTAACGTAGTCAGTTAGAATGTCTATACCAAGCTATTTCCATGAGTCAATATAGATCACTGTTCAATCCTTTGACTATTTTAACATACCCTAAGCAGCAGATCAAAATTGATAGCATTTGCTGAGTGAACCAGAAACATAGTTGTAATTTCTCATAATATCTCAGCCCACCAGTGATATTGTCTGTGTTGGACCTAGACCCATACACCTTTAAAATGCGTCACTAGTAGGTAGAACATGCTTTTTCTATATCCATCATGTTTCTGTGTTTTGCCACTATGGGATTTCTTATTCTGAAGAAAAATTGGTACATACACCCCCTCTATGGACGTAGACTCCCTATTATAGTTTTCCCCACTACATGAAATTTACCTAGACTCAGCATTAAGGTTTGTCCCATCTTATCAACATTTGTCTAAACTCAGTTCAAATTTAGCCCACATCAAAAATACCGATGTAGGAATGGGTCTGATATATTTGTAATGGATCTTCCCACTAGTAATATTGTCCTCTTTGGCCTATGCCCACATGAATTTAAAACGCATCACCAGTAGATAATGTCTGCTTACTTATACACCTATAAATTTTTTTTGTATATTGCCAATGTAGAACTTCTTATCTTAAGAAGGGTTGTTATATTTTTGAAACAAAACTATTTGGGGGTTACGTATGTTAGGTAATCAAAGATAAGTTATTGCCTAGCTAAGGCTCTTCTCTTCATACTCAAATCTTTTTTTACTATTCATAGGGAGCTAATTTGTTTGGGAAATTACCAAATTGAAACAAAGGCTTGTCATCTCTATAATAAGCTTATCTATAGTGATCACTAATGTAAGCATAGACTAAGGCTAAGCATACTCTAATAAAGTACAAAAAATCAAATATAAGGCAAACCACAAGATTAGAATAATCAATAAAAGCAATGCAAATATCCATAGCACTGGGATACAACCTAAAATTGGATTCTAACAAGTATAGAATATTCAACTAGTTACCCACCCCAAATTCATGAAAATCCATGTACAAAATTTACATAATCAAATTCAATCTAAAGACGTAGTCTACCTTAAAGCAAACTGTGCATGCTCCAAATTATATCTTCAAAGCTTAACCTTCTTGTATGATCTCTGAAGGTTGTCACAGTATCAAAAATAGAATTATAATATCAATCCAATTATTTTGACACTAAAATCACACAATTCAGAAACAAACCAAAATCAAAGTCCCAAAATGAGAAAGTGGGACCTGCATCAGAAAATATAGATTTGACTTTGCTAAAAAATCCTAAATAGCTCTAGTGTCACAAAATGAAACATAAAGTAGGGCTTGAAACAGGAAAAAATCATAACGTGTAAGAAATTTCCACAACTATGCTAAGAAATCATCAATGGCAGCAGCTAAATATGTAAAATTGCCTCAAACAAAGGTTCTTCAAAACTTTTTGATCACTCCGTTACATTCTCATGATAATTTCAGACACTTGGAACTTTGAATCACCTAATTTAGAGTTGATATAAAAAAGTTATTGCATTTTGAATTTGGAAGAAAAGGTTGATATCAGGTTTGATCTTAACTAAAAGATGAGACAAAATTGTTACTTGCGATAGCAGAGCCCTAGGCTCATGCTGAATCTTAAAAATTCAACTCTTTTGTGCTTTAATTGATAGAAAAGTGTCCTTAATGCCTTAAGCTATGAACTGATGTGATTTTGTTGTTTTACAGCTAGGGAAGATTTTGGGCACAACTTGGAGGCAAATTGGTAGAAAGAGATCAAAAAGTTATCAAAACAAAAGAAAAGCAGACTAAATCTCGCAAATGCGCTTGAAGACTAGCCAAGTATACTCGGGGAATCGCCCATGTGAACCTGGACCTTGCCAAATACTCCAGTAAGTGAACCAACTGTCAAAGATATATTGGTGAGAAACAGTGGTGGTCGGTGACTCACCGACCTAGGAAAGTAAGTTGAACAGTTGCTTGCCAAGTCCTCCAGAAATAATCATCATTAAAGCTATCTTAAGGACGAGAAGGATATTGAATTGGCAACTCGTTGACTCAGATCGATGAACTTGACTAATCTCATCAAACTATCTCAAAACTGAGGCCAAGGTGAAGCAAAAAAATATGGAAAAGATGTAAATGTGACTCACTGACTTAATCAGTAAGCACGATCTAGCTCGCCAAGTTTTTCAATAAACATTGGTCAAAGTGAAGGTGCAAAAGGCTGGACAAGGAAGCAATGAGCGACTCGCTAGCTCAGTTGGCAAGCTCAATTAATATCACCAAAGGAAAATTTTTATTTGGGTACAAATAGTCTGATTTTAAAAGATTCAGAAAGTTTTAACGCATATATTTTGATCTAAGAGCAGTTCTAAGGGTTTTTGTACTTAGATTGGGTGATTGCATAATCAATTTTGAGAAATTTCACTCAATTTCCATGGATGAACTTGAATTCAGTATAATTTCATTTTTTATTTTCATGTCTAACTAAAACCCCAACCTTCTAGGGGGATGTAATAGTTGTTTTGTTAGATTTTTTAATGGGCGTTTGAAAATTGCTTTATCATTAATTTAATGATTATGGGTTTCTCAATTTCTCCATATTATATTTATAAATTAAGATTACAAACTTAATTCTCGCTTAGATCTTCATACTTACTTGAGAGGGTTGTATGGAGTGGGTGAAATTGATGAATGACTATTAACTTGTGTTAATATAATTGCTGTCAAGAGATAGTAATTCTGCTGAGGTATTGGGTGTTTTGTATTATAATCCAAACTTGGCTTGAGAAAGTAAGGTTTAATTTTAGCCTCACCCAACTTACCCATATGATTTTAATTAACTTTGAGCATTGTTAACGCCCAATTGAGATCTAATAATTCAACTATGTATATTTCCCTAGAAGAACTTCTCTAAATTTGATTACAACCCAATTCCATCGATCTGGTTTTAAATTTAGGTGACTAGACATAATTACATATTTACATTTACATCTTTTATTTTCAACACTTCATAACTATAGATCACGTTATTACTTCTCAATTGAGATCTAACATGGCTGCCCTGTGGAATCGACAACGACTCTTTAGTTGGTTTATATGCTGACAACAATCGCCATATTCCTTATTAGTTCTGGGATACACTTGAGCATTTTCAAAATGTTGTCATAGCTGGGGAATGACATTCATGTAGACATCATTTGAAGAAGTTTTAGTGTAAACTAGTTTTATAAATTGAATTAGCTTATTAGCCTTCTTTATCATTATTGGTTATAAGTGACGAAATAACTATCCAATGTAGTGTTACTGTGACATAAGTTGATTTTGATGCCCTTGGAAATATAGGAACTATTCGCTTGCTGCCAATTAATGGGAACATTGTATGTCAAGTGATGGGAAGAATGCTTTATTGTTCCAAATCAAGGGATTCTTTGGAGGCCTCGCTCATGAGTATCCTTATGATCATATTCACAACTTCCTTGATTTCTGCACCCTATTCTTGTTCAAGAATATTTCTTAGGAGTTGATTTGGATCCAATCTGTTCTTGTTCAAGAACATTTCTCAAGATTTAATCTGGCTCCAATTATTCCCATTCTCATTGGTTGGGGAAGTCACAAAGTAACTAGAGTTGCTATGTGATTCTATTACTTCATGGGAGGAGTTGCTTGCGGACTTCTATGAGAGGTTTTTCCGTCTCTCAAGGATGTTGAAGCTCTAGTGCAGTATGCAAAATTTCAAGAGGATGGAAGGTGAACCAATACATGAGACCTGGTTTTGGTACCAAAAGTTGTTGATGCAATATCCTAATCAAGGGGCACTAGACATATTTTGTTATAATACTTCTATAGAAGCCTTGACGCTGTTAACAAAGGTATCGCAAACTAGCTGGTTCGTGGTGGTATCATGAGGAAAACATTTGAAAAAGCATCAGAGTTACTAGATGATATGACAAAAATTAATCGGGCATGGTACACTCGAGATGATATGGTTACTCCACTCACACTGGGTTTGACAAAGGAACAAGTCGAGAAGAATCACGAAAGGGATGAGAATATGGCAAAAATGATGACTCAGCTCAATTTGTTGACCAAACACGTCGTGGGTATTAAGAAAGTTATGAATGTTATTGGGGAAAGTGAGAGTTCTTCTCAAGATGCTGCACTATTTGATCCTATGTATGAAGAGGAGGTTTGATGGAATGTACGCATCCACCGAGTGTATAGGGACCAGGTCCATTGTCAGAATAGCAGTAAACAAAAATAGCTAAAAATAGTAAAACAACAAAGTAAAAATGCACAACTATTTTACCTGGAAACCCCCTTGCTTAAAGAAGGGGAATACTGTGACATGAACTTATAGGATTTCAACCCAACTCCATTAATCTCAAGAGAGCAAAGTTTTAGATTATAAACTTTTGCAATCAAGGAATCTAATTCTAAATCCCTTTCCGCCCTCACTGTGATAACTCTACCAAAGGTCTGAGAAAAGTAAGTATCTACTATGCTACTCATTAAATCAACTAACTCTAGCCAACTTATACTTCAAGGCTTGCCATAGCTAACTCTAGCAATGAAGAGCAAAACTTTGCTTAATATCAGATCCCTTTATAGAATAGGAATCGATTCACTGGATGCAATCATCATTTAAGCACAATTAAGTACATAAAGTAGAAACAACTCTGATTTTGCTAAGTTTACTACTCAAGAGCCTCACCAAGAACACTCACTCAATGTGTATAGAGACCCTCAACTTTTCCCTTCAAGAAAGGTTGTTATATATAGCCAACATCAACAACATTTGGATCTATTCCATTGACTATACAATTTCTGTAGAGCGGGAAGACATGCACCAACAAGTAACAAATTGTCAGGTGCACAGTGTACTCTTTGTTAGATGTCACTTTCAGGTTCGCAACATGTATGAAATTAGGTCCCTAATCTATTACCATGGTTTTTTAAATCATAAAAAATTTATAATATCATTTCCCCCCTTTTTGATAATGACAAACCCACAAGATGTTTAGCAATGACTTTCAGCACATTCAACATTCTTTAGCATATGAACTTGTTCTCCCTATCAATGAGCTCCATTCTTTCAACCAGGTTGCTAAATTTGTTCCCCTTATCACCATATTAGTTCACTTATTTGGTTCTGAAATTATATCATTTCCCCTTTTTTGGCATCACAAAAAAGAATTGATAGTAAATCCAAAATTAATGCAACACAAGTATGATAAGGGCATAGTGAAAAGATAACTCAAGCATATTTGATAAAATCAATCATAGCAAAAGAGAGAAATCAAGAAAAGAGTATTTCATTAAAAACTAGAACAACAAATATTCATCACATAGACAAGCAAATGAGAATGAAGATCATAAAAAAATAAATGATTCTGAACCTAAGAAGAGGAGGGAGTGTTTTGGGTGAAGGACTGGACATCAAGGTTAAGTCCAGCATTTGAATCCAAGTGATGGTTAAGTAGCTAGCTTTTGAGATTGGCAACTTCAATAGATAAATTAATATTTTTGGCCTTCAACTCTACCACTTCATCAGAACCAGGTCCCTCTGTCTGTGCTAGAACAAGTTTAGCCTTCCGCAAGGATATCTCATCATCCTTGGAATTCAGAAGTACTGTCATGTCTTCAACTTCTTGTCTCAGCCTCTCCTTTTCAGCTAGCAATTTAGACATTCTATTTAACTTCACCGCCCTCTATTCTACACACTCACACTCAACCGAAATGTTTAAAGAGAAGGTATTCATTATAGTACCCTTGTACTAGCTTCCAAAGGAAACCCAGAGTGTTGAAGCACTTTGGTCAAGAAACATTCATACCCCAACCCATGTTTGCCATCTTTCACAATCAAAATTTTTCTCATGTGCTCCAAGATAATTACTGGGAGGTTAATTGGCTCAAACTTGCTTAAGTTTTCAATTAAAATCAAATAAGTGGCAGATGTCATTATCCTTCTCTCAAATCGATGCAACAAGATTTTGTTTACAAACTCAAAGATCAGTTGATAACCCCCTTTCAGAAACTTCTTTGGAACACCAATAGTGTTCAGGTTTTGCATCTTTGTACAAATCTCCATAAAGTGTTAGGAACAGGGTTTACCAATTACTAACCTGATCCCTTCTATTGACATCCTCTGAACTTTACTCAAAACTTCCTCATTCAAAAGTAATTTTCTTTCACTAACTTTGGTAGTCAAACTACCATCATTCTCAATAACATCATTATAGTAAAAAACCCTCACTTGAGATTCATAAAGGATTGGGACAAAATCAACAAATAGGTGTATCCATGATTGATGCTTATATAACATGGTTTATAATGCATCGGCACACACTTTTCACAATTTCAAGTGTTTGGAGTCATCAAAAGTATATTACCCAACTAGGAGTTGGGTCCGAACCACAGAGAAATGCTTAGATTAGAATTCAATTTAACAAGTCACAATGGTGCTTTAATCTTTTGTAGCATCAACAAGCATTACATAACAACTAACAATAATATGAAAGTAAATTATAAGGAAAATTACCACTAAACTAATCAATAATAGTAAAGAACAAGAGAGTTTAAATGACTTCTAGGGGAGATATAGACATATAAGTAATAAGTGGCATGGATATTTGAAAATACTCAAGAAATGATGAATCTATATGGATAGGGCAGGTGGATCTAATATTTGATCAAGGTTTACTCAAACTTGAGATCAACTTTTCATAATACTTTCTCAAGCTACTATGGGTTCAAAACACCACCTCAACCTTAGAAAAAACTCTCAAATCTCTAAAGGAATTTCACTAATTCAACACATTAATAGTTATTCATCATTCAACCATACCTCATGCAACTCGCTTAAGCATACATGAGGATCTTAAGCTAGGTTTGAGTTTGTAACCTCAATCCACGCATAAAAACATGTCTAAACAACAATACCTATAAGAATTCCTCAATAAATCAAGTAAAATTAAACACTCAACAGCCAATTACTATATAATAGTCTACATTATCCCTTAGAAGTATCAGGGTTTCTAGATAATCATCAAATAGAATATGGGTAATTTACCAAATAGATTTCCTTCTATTAAAATTATCTTTTTTCTCAAGAAATCAGAAGAAATCACTATAAGTTCTTTGCAAAACCTTTACTCTCTCTCTGAGAAAAGGAAAGTTTTTCTTTTCCGTAATTTTACTTTTCTCTCTAGAATAATGTACTACTCTAAAAACTCTCCCCAAACTAGAACTTCGATACTTTCTCTGAATAAATTTTTTTAACTCTTGCCAGCCACTGAACTACTTACACTCTATAAGTATTTTTCTTGAATTTTCAATCTCCGACTTTTGACTGGAATTGTGGCAAATTTTAGTATGCTTAATCAAGTTTCCCAACGTAGTTGGATGTGCCATTTGGAGGTTGAGTTCACCCTTTAACTCGTGTCTTGTAAGGACCCGAACTTTGTATGGCTTTAATAGTGCTTGGATTTTGATTCCAAAATATTTTTTTATAAAGGTGACACCTTATGGGCAACTCCACGAGCTGTGTGCCTCACCATGGGCTGTGTGGAGGAGCTTCATGGTGGGCCTTGGCCTTGTGTATAGAGTGTTGGTCTTAAGTTGGAGTTCAAGGCCAGGGATTGCGCCACATGAACTCCACATGGATCGTGTGGAACTTCACTGGCCATATGGTGGCTTGTGTGAGTAGACTTGGCCTTAAAAACCATATATTTGCCAAGGTACTTCACATATGAACCTCATACAATCCGTGTAACCCTTCACGGGTCATATGGCCCTCTATATGGGTGTTGCTATGGAGAATTTCTAAGTATGAAATCACTATCTCAAACTTTTGTCAGAGAAATTTTGTCTAAGTGAAGCCTTACAAAAGGCACACTGTCTGTGTGCCTTTGGATGGTCTATATGACCTTCATATGGGATCCCTGGCAATATTTTGTCATCCATTTCATTAATGGAATTCTTGTAAGTTTAGCTATTTCGAATGGTCGTTTGTGACTTTTTATCCTATCCTAAACCTCGCAAAAGAGCTACACTCTTCTATTCTCATTTAGTTCAATTCAACACTTAGAATTATTCAAACTCTCTCATAAGAACTCCTCTCAAGTGAGCTAGTGAAAGCTTAGCTTGGAGCTTAAGGAAACAGTCTCCTCTTAATCAAATTTTTCTTGTTTCTTCTTGGTTAGATAAGGTATGTGGGATTAATTTATGGTCCCTTTCAACCATGACTACCCAAACTCTTTTACACTTGATTTTACGAAATTGAGCTTTCTTTAAATTTTAGTTTTTAAGATTATTATTATTTATTTGATGCACTTGAGATAAGAGCTATGTTTTAAATTGATTTTAAATTGATCTAATCCCCAATATATAAAATTGCATGAATATAGTAAAGATTTGATATGCATTATCCCTTTGAGCATTGGTTTTTATGAAAATGATTCGGTGGGTTAATCCCACATATGTTTATGAAAATGATTCGGTGAGTTAAGCTCACATTTATTTATGAAAATGATTCCGTGAGTTAAGCTCACATATGTTTATCAAAATAATTTGGTGGGTTAAGCCCACATATGATTATGATAAGAATGTGATCACATAAATTTCTATGATATCTGGGTATTTTCACTATATTGTATATATGTAAATGAGCTATTTCTGTGCATGAAAGTATGGGTCAAATTACGATTCAGCTTTTGAGTCCAAATGTGTATGATTATGAAGAATTTTTTTTAAGCCTAAGTATGAAGTGAAATAATCTGAAAGAACTTATGCCTCTTTTTGAAAGAACGTATATGTATATATGTATTCTTGTGGGATAATGAATTAGCACCAAATGAGATTGGAGGCATTAGGGCTATCCCCAAGGATCCTCTTCCTTTCTCTTGAACTACGTGCCAACATAGGTATATTGGTAACCCTTATCGAAATGACTGGGGTAAGGTACAATTTCAATTATAATATGAACTGATATGATATGAAAAACCTTCTGAAATGACCGAGTCATAAGTAAGGTGGCCATCACACTGCAATGACCGGGTCGTAAGATGTGGTGTAGATTACCTTTCAAAGTAATCTTCTCTCATCGATAGGAGGTCTTCATCGGAAAAGTTCATGTAATAGCTCTCATGAGTTTGAGATATCGGTTATGGTCACATCACCTTTATATGTACGCATTATGGCATTGCAAGTATCATCGATTTCATGGCAGATTGTATATTATTCTTTTTGTTTATATACTTCTTTCTATATATGTGCCCTTGTCATCTAATATTGAATACCGGTTTAATAAGTTCATATGCATTGTATGCCCGCATACCTAGTATATTCAAACGTACTAATGCATACTTTTTGCCTATATGATCTAACCATGTAGGGACCAAAGACTATATCTATTCATCTTTGACGGCTAGTCGAATTCATGAAAGTTGTTATGGTGGGTCCTATCATCCAAGGACGAGCTATTATCTATCCACCTATTATGTTGATATCAGATATGTTATATTTACTTTGAGGGTGAGCCCGAGATATGTCTTGGCCCCCGTCCTATTCTAGGACTTAGAGGTATTGTTGGACAACATGTAAACTTTTGTATGGTTATGTATTATGAATTGCTATTTGGAGATTATGGTTATGGCTATATATTGAATGTAGATATTATGATATGAGTTATGATATGATGTGGAAATGTGAAAGATCCTAAGTCCCCTTTCCCCCCATAGAGTGAGTCATACTTATCCACCTCTTAGTCCTTATGTGCTATATGTTATGTAAAATCTATGTAAATCCCTATCCCTATCCATAACATGAGTCATACTTTTCTGTCCCTTAGAACTATGTGTTTATTATTTCGTTATGCGCTTTGGAATAGATGATTTGAATTTGGATACTTTGAGGCTTGTTTGGGGACTCTCGAGTTCCCATTTGCTATGTCACTCCCAGACGCTAGGTCCGGGTAGTAACAAGCTTGGTATCACAACACTAAGTTTATAAATGATCCTCAAAGTCCAATATGCCGCGTCGAGTAGAGTCTTATTCATGGGTGTAAAGTGCACCATACCTATGAGTGGGAGGCCATGATGACGTTCTAGGTATTATCTCACTTCTTCATGCCTTATGTCATGCTTTGGACAGTGTATTAAGATTTTATAATATCTTCCATACCGAGACCAGCCCTTGCTAATGAGGACTAAGTTGCTCAAGGGCCTATGGAAGAGCTGATCACTAATGGTGAATTTCGTACTGCTATTACCATGCTTACCCAAGTAGTGACCACCCAAAATAGATAGGATAATCTTCCTTCTCGTGATCCCACTTCGGCTGCTAGAATGAGAGATTTTACCCGGATGAAATCCTTCATTGTTCTACGGATTAAAGACTGATGAGGATGCTCAAGACTTCATTGATGAACTCTCTAAGGTGTTGACTGTTATGAGAGTGGCTTCTGAGGAGTTAACTAAGTTAGCTGCTTATTAGTTGAAGGATGTGGCTCAAGTGTGGTACACTCAATGGTTAATTGGGAAGAGTTCAAGTTTGCATTCCTAGACTATTTCTTCCCTCTTGAACTTAGGAAAGCTAAGATAATAGAATTCATCAACCTCAATAGGGTGGCATAAGTGTAAGAGACTATGCCCTTAAGTTCACAAAGCTCTAAGTATGCTCCTATGCTAGTGGCTGAACCCCGTGCAAGAATGCAGAAGTTTATTTTTAGGATCTCTGATTTTATTGTGAAAGAATGTCACGGCTACGCTTATTTAGGATATGGACATCTCCAGGCTCATGACATATGCTGAATAAATTGAAGGAGAAAAGCTCAAGGAGAATAGGGTGCATAATTCTAAGAGGGCCTATTATAATGGCGGGTTCTCCAACTCCAAGGGTGGTGGTTATGGTCACTTTCTATAGGGCCAAGGTTCTAATGTAAGGTTTGCCAATGCTAGGGTGCCTCCTCCAAGGGCACTAGTTGGAGGTGGGCTATTCCTTTTCTTATATGACAGGTGTGGGAAGAATCATATACATGCTAAGGGTATGGTGATTGGAGCCACAAGGTTGCTGACTATCCTAAGGCAGCCAAAGGGTCAAGGTCAAGTGGCCTAAGGTGAAAAAGGTAGCAGAGAGCTACACAAGGTGGTGCCCCTAGACACAACAGGTTCTATGCCTTGCATGCTTGTTAGGAAGTTGAAAAGACTCTGGATGTTGTGATTGGTATGTTAAAAATCTTTGATTTTGATGCTTATGCTTTGCTTGATCCGGGTGCAAATATATCTTTTGTGACTCCTCTTTTGGCTGTTAAGTTTGGATTGAGTCCTGAAATTTTAGAGGAGTCGTTTTTGGTTTATACTCTTGTGGGTGAGTCTATTGTTGCCCGAAGAGTCTATTAGGGTTGTCCTGTCTCTATTTTGCATAAATTCCTTCTGTGTAATCTTATGGAACTTGAGATGTTTGAGTTTGATATTATTCTCGAGATGTATTTTTTGCATACTTAATATGCCTTTATGGATTGTAGAACTTGGAAGGTTAGATTCCAATTTCTGGATAAACTTGTTCTTGAATGGAAGGGTAGTGATCCACTATTAAAGGTCAATTTATTTCCTACCTCAAGGACCAAAATATGATTTCTAAGCGTGTATCTATCATATTGTGAGGGTTAAAGATGTAGAGTCTAAGTCACCTACTCTTGAATCGGTTCCGATGGTGAATAAGTTTCTGAATGTGTTTCCCAAAGATTTGGCCAGTATTCCTTTCGAAAGGGAAGTAGACTTTGGCATAGATCTTCTCTCGGATACTCAACCTATCTCTATTCCTCCGTATGAAACTGACCAAGTTGAAGGATTTAAAATATCAATTGAAGGACTTAGTAGATAAAGGCTTCATTAGACCAAGTATATCGCCATGAGGGTGCTCCGATGTTATTTGTAAAAAAGAAAGATAGGTCTCTTCCGATTTGCATTGATTATAGACAACTGAATAAAGTAACCATCAAGAATAAATACCCGTTGCCAAGGACCGATGACTTTTTTGGTCAATTTCAAGGGGCCACCCATTTCTCAAAGATTGACCTTTATTCTGGTTATCATCAATTGAAGGTTAGGGAGTGTGACATACCCAAGACAACTTTCTGAATTAGATATGGGTACTTTGAATTTGTGGTGATGTTGTTTGGTTTGACTAATGCTTTAGATGTGTTTAGGGATCTCATAAAGCAGGTGTTCAAGTCATTTCTTGATAGTTTTGTGGTTGTCTTCATCGATGATATCCTTATTTATTCCCGAAGTGAGCAGGAGAATATGGATCACTTGGGGTTAGTTCTTCAAACTTTGTGGGAGAAGCAGTTATATGCTAAGTTCAGTAAGTGTGAGTTTTGGTTGGGTGAGGTAGCTTTTATTGGTCATATGGTGTTTGAAGATGGTATTAAAGTTGACCCGAAGAACACAAAGGCTGTGAAGAATTGGCTTTATCATCCCGGTAAGGCAAATGTTATAGCCGATGCTCTTAGTAGACTATCTATGGGGAGTGTGACTTATGTTGATGAAGGAAAGAAAGAGTTGGTGAAGGATGTTCACTGTTTGGCTAGGTTGGGTTTTAAATTGGCTGACTCTAATGAGGATGGTATTCATGTTCAGAATGGGGTTGAATCTTCTATGGTTGTTAATGTTAAGGCTAAATAAGATTTAGACCTGTTACTGGTTAAGTTGAAGAAGTTAGCTACTGGAAAGAAGATAGAGGTTTTCTCCTAAGGGGGAGATGGCATGTTGCGGTATCAAAATCAGTTGTGTGTTCCGGATGTTGATGGTCTTAAAGGAGTGATCATGAGTGAAGCCTATAACTCTTTTTATTCACCCGGGATCTATGAAAATGTATCGGGATTTGAGGGAAGTGTATTGGTGGCATGGTATGAAGAAAAATATAGCTCTAAATGCCGTAATTGTCAACAAGTGAAGGTAAAACATCAAAGGCCCGGTGGTTTGGATCAAGATATTGAGATTCTCACTTGGAAGTGGGAGGATGTGAACATGAATTTTGCGGTTGGTTTACCTCGAACTTGAAAGCAATTTGATTCAATTTGGGTTATTGTCGATTGGATGACTAAATCGGCTTATTTTCTACCGGTCAATACTACCTTCAATGCCGAAGATTATGCAAGGTTGTATATCCAAGATTCAATAAGATTGCATGGCGTGCCTAGTTCTATCATATCGGATCATGGCACCCAATTTACTTCTCATTTTTGGAGATCGTTTCAAAGAGGAATTGACACTAAGGTGAAGTTAAGTATCTCTTTTCATCCTCAAACCAATGGACAAGACAAAAGGATAATTCAAACTTTGGAAGTATGTTGGAATTCAAGGGTAATTGGGATGATCATCTACCACTTATCAAGTTTTCTTATAACAAGAGTTTTCATGCTAGTATTGGTATGTCACCATTTGAAGCTTTGTATGGTACAAGATGTAGATCTTCGGTGGGGTGGTTTGAGTTGGAAGAGATGACTTTGATTGATCAGATTTGGTGTTAGAGGCAATAGAGTGAAGTTGATTAGGGAAAGGTTGAAGATGGCTCAAAGTTGCAAAAACTCTTATTCGGATGTTAGGAAGAGGGATCTTGAATTTCATATGGATGATTGGATGTATGTGAAGGTCTCACCCATGAAGGGTGTAATGCTTCTTGGTAATAAGGGCAAGTTAAGTCCCCGGTATGTAGGCCCTTATGAGATTGTTGAGCGGATTGGGAATATGGCTTATAGATTGGAGTTGCCTCCAGATTCGAGTTCTACTCACCTGGTCTTCCATGTGTCTATGTTGAGGAAATTGGGTGGTGATCCTAGTACAATTGTGCCTTTGGAAGGTGTTGATGTTGAAGAGAATTTGTCTTATGAGGAAGTCCAAATTGAGATTTCGGCTAGGCAAGTGAAACGACTTCATAACAATGATGTGGCTTCGATTAAGGTGCTTTGGAGAAATCATTATGTGGAGAGTGCTATATGGGAGGTAGAGTTGGACATGATGAAATGATATCCCCATCTTTTCTAATCTACTCAAGCGTAAGGCATTAGATTCTTCCTTTTCCAAGTGGTCCTAATTCTTTCACTCTTGAGTTTCATGACATGACATGCATACATGTGCATGAAAATGATTTAAAGATGTTTTAAGTGATTTAAAGATTTCTTGATATGCGTTTTAATAACTATAAGATTTTCAAATGATGAAATATACATTGTGACCTTGCGTTTGGATGTTTCATGTTCAAGTCAAGCTTCTCAAGCCTTATTTTAGCACATTTTTCGACAAATATTCTCGGAGGGAGATGATGTAAAGAACTCAACTTTTTATGGCCTTAATCATGCTTAGATTTTGGTTCCGAAAAATTTTTGATCAACGTGACACCTTATGGGCACCTCCACGGGCTGTGTGACTCTACACGAGTTATGCAGAGGAGCCTTAAGGTGGCCTTTGGCCTTGTGTGTAGAGTGTTGGCCTTAAGTTTGCATTCAATACCAAGGCTTACACCACATGAACCCCACACATTCCATGTGGAACTTAAATGGCGGTGTGGTGGCTTGTGTGAGTAGACTTGGCCTTGAGAACTACATTTTGGCCAAGGCACTTCACACATAAAACTCATACAGTATGTGTGGCCCTTCACGGGTTGTATGACCCTCTGTATGGGTGCTGGTGTGAATATTTTCTAAGTATGGAATCACCGTCTCGGAACTTCATTAGTTAAATTTTGTCTAAGTGAAGCCTCACAGAAGACCACACGGTCTGTGTGCCTTTGGACATTCTATATGACCTCCATATGGGACCCCTAACAACATTTTGTTATCCATTCCATTAATAGTGTTGTTGTAATTTTGGCTATTCCTAAGGGTCATTTGTGACTATCTACCCTATCCTAAACCTCTCAAAAGACCTATACTCTTCTTTTCTCATTCAAATTCAATTGAACACTTAGAATTATTCAAACTCTCTCATAAGAACTCTTCTCAAGTGAGCTAGTGAAGGCTTAGCTTGGAGCTTAAGGAAAGGGTCTCTTCTTCATCAAATTCTTCTTGTTTCTTCTTGGTTAGCTAAGGTATGTGGAGTGATTCATGCTTTAATTTCAACCATGAATACCTAAACTCTTTTACACTTGATTTTATGAAATTGATCTTACTTTAAATTTGAGTTTTTAAGATTATTGTTTATTGATTCAGTTGAGATATGGACTATGTTTTATATTATTTTTAAAGTGATTTAAGCCCTAATATATTAAATTGCATGAATATTATGAATATTTGAATATGCATTGTCCCTTTAAAGTTTGGTCTAAGTATGGGCAATCTAACTGGTGATTTAAATGTGGATTTACTTATGGATTTACTTGAATTTCATATTGCATTATTGATTTAAGATTAAATCTCTATTGCCCATGTTATTCTCGTATCATTCATTGCATATGCATATATGAGCATTGGTTTTTATTAAAATGATTCGGTGGGTTAAGCCCACACATGTTTATGAAAATGATTAGGTGAGTTAAGCTCATATATGTTTATGAAAAAAATTCGGTGATTAAGCTCACATATGTTTATGAAAATGATTTGGTGGGTAAAGCCCACATATGGTTATGACAAGAATGTGATCAAATCAATATCTATGATATCCAGGTGTTTACACCATATTGTATATATGTGAGTGAGCTATTCCAATGTATAAAAGTATGGATTGAATTATGATTTGACATTTGAGCCCAAATTAATGATTTTGAAGAATTTTTAGCTTTTAAGAAGTATGCATTGAAATGATTTGAAAGAACTTATACCTCTTTTGAAAGCACATATATGT
>JAABOM020074954.1:0-34704 GCA_011800125.2 Solanum clarkiae | reverse complement strand
AAATTGAAAGAGGGAAAAGTGACGGGAGCAGATCTTAAATCTACCCCTAAACAAACCTAAATGTCCGGTGAACCAACACCGACAGCAGCAGTAGGAAAGCCGCCGTAGTTTTGAAGCCCTAGCCCACCCGACAAACAAACCACCAGCGATGGAGCACTCACGGGACAGTAATTAACCGTAGAGTTATCCCTTTCGCTGGATATTTAGATCGTTGATGGAGATTCGAGAGTGCGGCAAAAGCAGCGACAAGAGCAGCAAATCCCGGCATCGATTGGGTATGTAAATCTCCGGCGTAGTTCAGACGTCTGCCAGAAAATCAGTCGCGAGCGCCGACCGGGGAAACGCCGAACAGAGAGAGAAGGAGTTCTCCGGTCCGGCAAGAGTTCGCTGGCGCTCCGAGCAGTAGAAAACCAAGCATTTTTCGGCTAAGAGCATCGCGAACCCTTGCCGGAAAACATGTACTGTGCACTGTGTACTAGCGTATGAGAGAGAGAGAGCGTATTACCGTTAAAATGAGCATATTACACTTGCCGAAAAATGTGTGCTGATTGAGTATTAAAACATACAAGAGATAGTTTGAACATAAGCTTAAGAGGTGATAGATATTGTCCCCGGACTTGAGGACTCACCATATGCTAACTTGAACAATCCGTCTAGACACGAGGAGAATCAATGGGAGCTCCGCTTCCTACATGGTGATATCATATAGGCATAGAGTATGCGTTAGTACATTTGAATGTACCAAGTATGTAGGATGCAATGCAACAATAGATAGACATCATAAGCAAAATACATAATCATAAGCAATGAATAACATACTAACAATATTACATGTATGAATGATGCTTTGAAGAAAAATCATGCTTATATAGAACATACTACGAATGCAAGGAGTGATCATTTTTAGTGTAAGCGAAGGCCTACCATCCCCTTGGATAGGCGCATGAGGTACGAACCCCTTTATGAGGTTGATGGAGTACAAACCCCCTACCGAGGTTGACGGAGTATAAACCCCCCATCAAGGTTGACAGAGTACAAACTCCCCATCAAGCTTGATGGATACCAACCCCCAATAGGATTACCCAGGCCTACCAACCTTTGCGCTAGGCGTCCAAGGTACCAACCCCTCGATAGGTTACTCGATCATACAACCCCCTGAGGTAGGCTTGATCATCCCCTGCAGTATATAGAGATAATATCATATATACATACACTTCCTTCATCATTATATACATACATTTTCATCATAATTCCATGATCATTTCATCATTATCACATCATTATTTCATCATCATATAGTCATTCAACTCATAAGACATGTGTTGAACCTTCAGTTCCTCAAGAAATCATAATCGGACATATTATCAAACACTTGGTGGGTGTGTAGTGCTAATATAAAATCATGCAATTCAAGAGTGCAATCATGCAAGAAAACTTGAAGTAAAATAGCCCACCAATGCTTAGTAATACCATCTTGCAAAATACTTGAAAACCCTTATCAAGTAGCAAAAGAGATTGAAGTTCTATAACTTAAAACATGCATAATGATAACAGGTAAATCAACTCATAGTATAGGCTTAAAAATGAGAAATCATGTATTTTCAACCAAAATTCATGAAATCCCAATATAATATATGATCATAATCTCTAGTGAATAATACCCATAAGCAATACAACTTGGAAACATGTAATTTTCATAGAAATGGAAGATTGGGCTTCATGGGTGAAAGGTACCCATAAATGAAACCCACATAACTTAGACCTTGAATTTCTTAAAATTGAGTTGTGAAAGATTTGAAGTTTGGAAGTGGGTCTTGGAATCCAATGTTTGTTCTTAAGTTTCCTTGAATTTGTATTGGGGTTTTAATGGATGCTCTTGAGAGAATTTGAGAGTGTATTCCAATTGGGAGGAGTGAATTTGATCATTAGGAATAGGGTTAGGTATTTAGGAGGTGTTAAGATAGCATAGGAGTTCCCAAAATACTAATAGAAATGGCTAAATTTACTGAATGTCATTGATGAGGCGGAATTTGTCAAGAACCCGTATATACCCCTACACATACAATATCTACGAAAACGGGCATAATTTCTTCATACGAACTCTAAATAATGTGAAACCAAGTGCGTTGGAAAGCTAATTCAAAGTGATTTGATTTGGTAGGTCATGGGCTACCTAGTTCTTTGTGTGCTACAATATATGCCCCTTTAAAGTTGACCCTCCTACTGGTACTTGTGCAAAACTTGGCCGATGGAAATTCTTTTGAACTTGGCTTGATGTAGGGGACACACAGTGGTCTTAAATGACATAAATAAGATTGACTTAGATTTGAATGAGTTCTTGAAACTTGAATGAATTTCTTGAGACCAAGAAGTGAGTTTGGGTCACTTGAATTGGGTGAAATATTTGTCTAAGTGTTTGAGAGAGTATTGGGGAATGTCTTGTATGATATGAAAATGAAATATGGCTAAGTATAGGTATTTTCACCTTTGGGAACACTTAGGCCCAAGACCAAAAAGTCTTGTACCGAACAAGAAAAACAACTCACAAAATGAATTGAGGCGCGCGCGCCCATGGCGCGTCACACCTTGGGCGCGAAAACCTCACTGTAAAGTGAATTTTGGGAAAATGAAATTGCGATTCGTTTGCTCTAAAATCGGGGTTAGACCTATTTCTCACTCAATTTTGACCCCGTGATCAAGCTTATGAATTTAAATTTTTGATATCACGCATGGATTTTGAGACATATGAAAATTACAATTTCGGGCGCTTCGGAGGCACTTTTTCGAGCACTTTTTGGAGTCGTTTCAATATCTCCCCCTTGGGAACATTCATCCCCGAATGTCAAAGAAACGCATATGAGAAGAGTAATCATGAATAAATCAGCCCTAACAAGAATGCAACAACATATTTAAAACACTATCTTCAAAATTTCAACATAGGTGTTAAAATCACTATGAACCCTTTCAATATAAACATGAATGCATGCAAATGACTTAGGCTGAAACATAAGACTTGGAATCATGAAAGGACTAGAAGTGTTATCATAAGCTTGAATTCAATGAAAGAGGTACGAATATTACTCCACCATGCCCGTTCCGACAGACACTTCCAACTTGATAATTCTTCAATGGGCTTTGACAAACACTACACCCTTACAAATCAACCTTTACTCATATCCACCCTACTTTCCATCAGACCTTTTCATAAGTCAACTCGTCCTCCACATCGTTCACAACCTTAAGAGTCCTATAACACTTGAATCACCAACACACCTCCTCAATCATAGAACCATAAAGACTGGACGAACCATATCCTTATCCAAAGGCAATTCTCATTCGTATGAAACCCCACTAACCTTCCTCAACACCCTATGAAGACTCAGAAACCATAAATTGAATTCCCTCTTCACCGCGGCAAACCACACCTATCATGAGGGAAACCTTCACTTAGCCCCAATTACTAACTTTGAATTCAAACTCTCTTCTCCTAACTTCGACATAAGACTTTTGATGACTTGGACTGTCTCCAACCTTTCCCTGATCAACCTTACCTTCTCCATAGCATCCATAACCGGATCCAGACCCAACAAAGCCATTTCTTCCACTTCAAACCACCCAACCGGTGATCAATAATGCCCACCATATGAAGTCTCAAAAGGAGCTACCGATGCTAGAATGATAGCTACTACTAGTCTCATCAAGAACCCTCTTCCTCAAGCCATCAACACTAGGCATACACAACCTACCCTAGTACCTAAGGGTACCATCTCCCTCTTGGGGGACAACCACCACTCTATCATCTTCCTACCTAAAACTTCCAACTCTAATAAAGTGGAATCAAGGCCTTGCTTAAACTAGGCCTCTTCAACCAAAGAAGGTTTGAAACCATCACGAATACCACACCACCATGCTCAACTTCCTCTAAACTAAGCCCCATCCTAGCCAACTGATAGACCTTTCTAATCACCTCTTAGCCACTATAATCCATATATGCTAGGCTAACCATAGGTACCCCACTTAGAGCATCAACCATAACATTAGCCTTACTGAGACGATAATACACACTCATATCACAATCCCTAAGAAGTTCTAACAACCTTCTTTATCTCAGATCCCTTTAAGTGAGCACATATTGGAGGCTCTAAAGAACGGTAACCATACCAACATGCACCCCATACAACCAATGATGTGAAATTCTCAAAGCAAAAGCCCCGACGGCCAACTCAAGGTCAGAGATAGGGTAATCCTTCTTATGCATCTCAAACTATCTAAAAGCACAAAATTCCGTCCAACCATCTTACATCAATACACAACCCAAACCAATTCAGGCGACATCTCAATACACAATGCACCCTTCCAACCCTTTCGGTAGAGACAAGATAGGAGTGGACATAAACTTATCCTTCTTTGGGATCAACTTAGTCATGGGAGAAGTAATAGAAAAGGATCCATTCACAAACCTCCGGTGGTAACCCGCTAAGTCCAAGAAGCTCCTAATATCTAAGGAAGTCAAAGGTCTAGGCCGATTTCTATTCACATACATCTCCTTAAGATCAATCTTAATACCATACTCCGACACCACATGACCTCGGGAGGTGACCTCCTTTAACCACATTTCACACTTCACATACTTAGCATACCACTCTTCCTAGCCTAAAATTTGCAACACTACCCCCAGAAATAATTCACAAGCTCAATACTTCATTACTAGAGACCACTACAAACCTAACAAGGTAGGGATTAAAGACCCTATTCATGAGACCTATAGACATAAACAATGCATAGCCAACCAAACAACTCCAACATACTAGAAAGGCTCACTCCTAATCCGAAAAGACACTTAGGGCCACTACCTATCCTCATCATCGCTTGGGAACAAAACCAGAACGAAAGATCAAGCTTGGAGAAGTGACTAACCCATTGTAGTTGACCAAATATACCAACCATTCTTAACCATCATATTACAACCTTATAGGTCCTACAATCAAAGGAGACACAACATGCATGCAACTATCTACCCAAGTATAATATCAAGGTCCACCACAACAAATCCAGCAAGTCACAAGGCAAAACCTAATGTAATATGAACATAAAGCAACACCCATAAACTCTCAAACAACAATAGGCTTTCTAATGAGCTAGACACCAAAGAGAGTTCGGGACACACATGAACCCCACTAGCAACTAAAAGAATAATGAAAGAAAAAGTAGCACACTGGCCCACCAATGCAAACAAATGAAAGCCAAATGAAATTTCAACAAAATTGATAGCAACAATGGGCACCTTATTCCCTTCTTGAGCCACTTGATCAACGTGACCATCTTGATCTAAATGTCGACCACCTTTACTATTTCTTCAAACATACAGATAATTCGCTAGCTTGTGACCCACTTTACTACATCCATTACAAGCATTAAACCTTTCTTAAGCATAGGCCACCATGGTACTTCTCACACCCTTGGTACTTGGGGTTAGTCATCACACCATCACCTCCTTTACTCTTAGTGCGTCTATGAGGATAATACTTCGTCTTATGTCCCACTTTGCCACAATTGAAACAAGTATTGGTTCCTTTGAAAAATGGGCCCCTATAAACCTTACCACATGTTGGATACATAGCATCACCTCTGTCCTTGAGATTTTGGAACTTTCCTCCAATAAGATCCCTCTTGGCCTTATTGCCTCTCCTCTTACTAATAGAAGTCTCGGGAGCACTCACTTGTTGATAGAGGTGAGTTGCCAACTTTGCCACCGATTTGGCCAATATACATAGAGCATTGCGAACCTCTGTATTCATTATATCACCGTCCTGGGTGTCTTGAGACATACCCTGTAATGTAACGATTAGGAATTAACAAAAATCCCCAGGGGACCTAACTCTATTGCAAAACATAGATCATGAAGAAGTGAAATATTTCCTAGAATGCCTCATAGCCTTCTATTCATAGTTTTGACTCGCTTCACAACCATGATTAAGATTCTAATCGACACAATGTATTGGACACCGAGGATCTAAAATCCTAGTGCTCTGATACTACCTTTTTCATGACCCAATCCTAGGGCCTATACATGACACGGCGAATGGGGGACCCGAAGGAACTCCAAACAAGCCTCATAGCATATCATCATACATCCTTGGTCGCGAAAGCAAGTAAAATAACAATAAGAGATAAGCATAACCAAGGAGAAATGGGACTAAGGGTGTACTTCCATATCATAAACATCAAGAAACAAGAGAGTCAAAGCTCATAGCATAGATACATATTATGTCTAATAATACCTCTACTACATAGATAAGAGCGGGGGCCAATATAAGCAACCAGGCTCACCCTCATGATAATAATAATAGGTAATCCAAACATACAAGACATAGTCTAAACATAAGCTTAAGAGGAGATAAATATTATCCCGGGATTTGAGGCTCACCATAAGCTTACATGAACAATCTGTCGAGCCACGAGGAGAATCAATGGGAGCTCCGCTTCCTACATGGTGATATCATGAAGGCATAGCGTATGTGTTAGTACGTTTGAATGTACTAAGTATGTAGGATGCAAGGCAACAATAAATAGGCATCATAATCAAAATGCATAATCATAAGCAATGAATAACATACTAACAATATGACATGTATAAATGATACTTGAAGTAAAACCATGCTTATATAGAACAAACAATGAGTGTAAGAAGTGACCATTTTTAGTGCAAGCCAAGGCCTACCACCCCCTTGGATAGGCATATGAGGTATGACCCCCTTCATGAGGTTGATGGAGTATAAACCCCCCGACGAGGTTGACGGAGTACAAAACCCCCATCAAGGTTGGTAGAGTACAAACCCCCCGTCAAGGTTGATGAGTACCAACCCTCAACAAGGTTACCTGGGCCTACCATCCCCAAATCTAGGCAACCAAGGTACCAACCCCTCGATAGGTTACCCGATCCTACAACCCCCTGAGCTAAGCTTGGTCATCCCCAACACTATATAGAGATAATATGAAATATACATACACTTCTTTCATTATCACATACACATTCCTTTTGATCATCATTCCATCATCATTCCATCATCATTTCATCATTATTTCATTATCATATAGTTATTCAACTCATAAGACATGCATTGAACCTTCAATTCCTCAACAAATCATAATTGGACATTTTATCAAACACTTGATGGGTGTGTATTACTAGTATAAAATCATGAAATTCAAGTGTGAAATCATCGAAGAAAACTTGAAGTAAAATAGTCCACCAATACTTAGTAATACTATCTTCCAAAATACATTGAAAACCCTCATCAAATATCAAGAGAGATCATAGTTCTATAGTTTAAAACATGCATAATCACAATAGGTAAATCATCTCATGGTATAGGCTTAAAAAATAAGAAATCATGTATTTTCAATCAAAATTTCATGAAATCCCAATATAATATATGATCAAAATCTCTAATGAATAATACCCATAAGCAACATAACTTGGAAATATGTAATTTTCATAGAAATGAAAGATTGGGCTTCATGGTGTGAAAAGTACCCATGAATGAAACCAACATACCTTAGACCTTGAATTTCTTGAAATTGAGTTGTGAAAGACTTGAAGTTTGGAAGTGGGTCTTGGAATCCAAAGCTTGTTCTTGAGTTTCCTTGGGGTTATGATGGAGCACTTGAGAGAATTTGAGAGTGTATTCCAATTGGGAGGAGTGAATTTGATCTTTAGGAATAGGGTTAGGTCTTTAGGAGGTGTTAAGATAGTATTGGAATTCCCAAAATACTAATAGAAATGGCTAAATTTATGGAATGCCATTAATGAGGAGGAAGTTTACAAAAACCGGTATATACCCCTGCACATACAAGTTCTACGAAAATGGGCATAACTTCATTATCCGAACCCTAAATAAGGTGAAACAAAGTATGTTACAAAGCTAATTCAAAGAGATTTGATTTGGTATATTGTGAGCCCTCATCTCTTTGTGTGCTAAGAGATATGCCCCTTTAAAGTTGACCCTTCTACCGGTACTTGTGCGAAACTTGGCCAACAAAAATTTCTTTGAACTTGGCTTGATGTAGGGGAGCCACGATGGTCTTAAACGACCTAAATTAGTTTGATTTAGATTTGAATTAAATCTTGAAGCTGGAATAAGTTTCGTGAGACCCGAAAGTGAGTTTCGGACACTTGAATTGGGTGGAATATTTGTCTAAGTGTTTGAGAGAGCATTGGGGAATGTCCTGTATGATATGAAAATGAAATATAGCTAAGTATAGGTATTATTACGTTTCGGAACACATAGGCCCAATACCAAAAAGTCTTGGACTGAATAAGAAAAACAACTCACAAAATGAACTGAGGCACGCCATTGGCGTATCGTGCCCTTGGCATATCGTGCCCTTGGCGCATCGTGCCTTGGACGTTAAAACCTCACTTGAAAGTGAATTTTGGGAAAATAAAATTGTTATTCGTTTGCTCTAAAATCTAGGTTAGACCCATTTCCCACTCAATTTGACCCTTTGATCATGCATATGAAATCGAATTTTTGATATCACACACAAATTTATAGACATATGGAAATTACAATTCCTGGGCGCTTCCGAGGAACATTTCAGGCACTTTTTGGGGTTATTTCGCAAACATTTGGAACAAGGGTTATATCATCAATTTGGTTAGTTATTTTTAGTCTAAAGTGGACTTATTTGAGAACAATGGCCTAAGATCCTTTCTCAATCCAATTAATCTACAATCTAACTTAGAGTATCTAGGCAAGTTTTGAATTAGCACAAATCATATGTATTTATCAAATTAGGCTCACACTCACATAGAACTATATACATTATCAAAAAAAAGACTCACAGATCATGCTATTTATCTCAATGTGCCCTTACTTATCAGAACAAATATTATCACGCACCTAAACATGCATGATTTCTATCTAACTACAAATCAAAATTTTTGGTGGGTATCATTTTCCAAACAAAACATAAAAATATGCTATATGCCACTAGTATTGGTACTATATGCTACAAATATTATCTAAACATCCTAAACATGCTGGTCAACAAAAAATAAACATCCACAGGGAAAAGGAACATAGTTTAACCTATTCGGATGGCACGAGATACGATACGCCTTGCTTTCTTGTTGTTTGAAAGTGCTTGAGCGACCGTCGGGAAAGATTTTTAGCGGGGAAACTCCGACCATCGTCTCAGTGAAGTAGCCCATGGGTATGGGATACGAACGATTAAGAGTTCTTGCTTAAAAAAAAAGGTACGTACTAACTGAGAGTGGAATCTATCCTGACTTTCAAGTAGCGCTTGATTGAGGGATGAACCCTGAATCCGTACTTTCCGGGGTTGGATTGGATTACTTAGTGTTGCGCGCATAGGAGGGCAGCGCGCTTTGGGATGCGGAGGGGCTATTATCGTCCAGCTCCCAACCTTGCCCAGGATCCGCCCAATCTAGGGAGTTACCCCTACGGTAACTAAGATATCCTCCCACTGATATTCCTCTACCATAGGGTTTACATCTTCCTTAGATATCTCACTAATGCACTAACACTTGCTTGTTATGAGTCCATATCCAAGAGCAAATACTGCTGAGAAAAGAAGGTCTGTATTGATGACCAAGAAAAGTCTTCCGAAGAAGCAAGCTTCAACGCTCTCGAGGGGAGAATCCAGTCTATTCAGGAAGAATCGCAGCAATTCCATAGCTCAGGTCGGAGCAGGGTGCCATCGGACGTTCAACAGGTAGTCTCACGATCGGGCACTCATGCCCCGACATTGTCATTGTATACTCCCGCGGGTCGTAAGGCGGCGGGGGAAGGAGGGGGACACTGGGCGAGATCTGTGACTCCCCTATCCTTTCAATTCTTTAGGGGGGGGGTTTACATAGAACCGAGGCAAAGTGGTTTATGATTGAATCTCAGAGGCATTCTTATGTTCGAGAGGGCTATCACAGTCAGGTGCGAATTTCTACTCTCTTCTCTTTAGGCTCCGAGTTCTTTTTTGGGGGGATGGTCTAATTTACTAGTGGCAACGAAGTTCTTAAATGACTAGATTCTCCCAGAATGCTTGCTTTCTTAAAAAAAAACTTTTTTTATTAAGAGTCCTTTAAGAAGCTAAACTCCTTCAGATAGTAAGATTCGTGCGTCCGACACATGATTGGTTAATGACGATTCTCAACAGCATCTGTAAGATCTCGAGTCTTACTAGACCGAATTCGATCAAAAATGAAAACTTTGGATATTTTTCAACCAAGGCCGAGCACTCTTCTCGAATTTTTGGATGCACTCTCGCTCTAAGTAGCTGAAACCTCTATGTGGAAAAGTTTCTTATTGCAAAATGAATGGCATTCTAGAATCTCTCGCTCAAACAAGGGCTTCCTATACTGGAATGGCAAGGCTTGCTAGTTTCCTGAAGTACACCCGCATCTGTCTATCTATGTCATAGTTGCTTGGAAGGAAGATCTCAGATGTACCTTCGGCATGTATGAGATTTTCTTTCCTCTATCTATGTCATACTTGGGATTCACTGACAATTCGAAAGGCTGGAGTAGATCCTAAAGAGCTACCACTTCCTCATGAATTTATCTTGAATCGAGATCTTTTGGCTCAACTTTAAATCTCGGGATGAAAAATTAGGGTAGTTACGGACCCAAGCTACTCAAACTTCACTGAGACCCATAACTACCCACACCCTATCGAAAAAGATATGCATTATCCCCAATGCAAAAAATCAAGCAAAAATAGAACATAAGTGGTCAAAAAACATACCTGGGCACCTAAGTGCCAGTCTCTGGCTGAGTCTGGCCACCCTCCTCTTGTGGGGTGATCAGATCAGCAGTGGCACTCTATTCGGAGGGGCCACCACCCCTCACCTGCTCTGTCACTCGAACTTGTCTTATCTTCTCATCACGTCTCGACTCCCTCAAACAAAGCTCGAGCTCCTCCTCCTCTATGAACCTCACACATACATGTCTCTCATCTGGCTTATCATCCGTGCAAGGTCTCTTCCTGAAAGAAGTCTGGGTGGGATCCTCAGGAGCAAACGAATTAACTACAAGCACATGAGGTGTAGTCGATGGTAGTGGAACTGGTGCCGCTAATGCTGCTGTCAAGTCATCGGGCCTTGACTAATCTCTATTGTACCCTCTCCTCAAAGGCATCGATGCGGGCATCCATGGTATAAATATGGTCCTGAATAGTAGTGACCGTGAATGCTAGCAACCGACCCTTCAAATCTGTAATATCCTGGCAGACCCATGGCCTGATCTGATGAACTAGCTGATTCAATTGTAATTCAGCATGTGATAACCTCTGCGCCAAGACGTATATTGATACGGCGGACACATAGATCATGCCCATAGTAGAAGGTTGTGAAGTAATGGCCTATGTGAAGGAGCAACGATTGATGTGCTATCAAAATACAATGCATTTGATGCCTAAAACATGGGATTTTGTGTGTTCCCAATGCCACTTTTATGGTTTTTATGTGTTTTTGTGTTTATCTTTGCAGAAAATACTGGTTGGCTTGATTTTGCGAAAAGTTGCAGATTTTTGTTGATTTTGAAGATCCATGGACTCCACTATGAGTTATAACCCTAGTTACGAATCATAAAGGTTGTTCGTAGCAGTTAACAGTATTCAAAAACAAAAACTAAAAATTTGAAGTTCATCCATACGAGCTCAATGTACGAGTCATAGTTCCCTCTACGACTCGTAAAGGGAGGACTTGTAGCAATTAACATTGTTGATCGAAATTGGAACAAGAAATGAAAGAGTGGACTATGAGAAGGCACTATGAGTCCTAGAATACACTATGACTCGTAGAGGTGGATCGTAGCAATAAAGTCCAAAATGCCAAGTGCCGACCAAAAAAGCCCGATTACGGCTCATAGGTCACTCTACGAGTCGTAACTACGAGCTTAGCAGACGCTAACTAGGTTTTCTAATTATTTTAAAACCTTTTTGTAAATACTATAAGTAGTATATCTTAGGGTTCTAGGAGTAGTTTTTGGAGCTTTTGATTCATTATTCATATTATTCAAGATTATAGAGAGGTTTTGAGAAAGAATTTCTAGGGTTTTACTTTGAGGCTCAATTTGGGGATTTAGATTCACTTGTGGATTAACCTTATCATTCAAGCTTGTGATTTTAATTTTGAAAAGGGTTTCATTGTTTTTCAATTTGCTTGGGTAAGAAATCTTCCATGTCTTTTTATTTCATTGTTGATTTGTGTGCCAAGCCATGAGTGGCTAAACCCGCAACTTGGAGTTGTGGGAACCATGAGTAACTAGCTTAGAAAACTAGATTATTTGCACTTTTTGAGTTGGGTATTTGCATGTATTGTCCATTCTCCTTCATTTTTCTTGTTGTTTAATGGTGACCAACATCAAATCCCGCCTAGTGTCATGATCCCGATCAAGGTAGTGATGCATAGGAAAAGAAAATAGGTGGTAGAATTCGATTGATGTGTTCTCATCTAATCAACTAAACCCGGCCAAGGTGAAGTTGACTGGGAAAATGGATAATGGTTAGTTTGGCACACTATGGTAGCCGGCCAAGCGCTATAGTGAAATTTGACCTTCACCTTTGCCCAAGGGTTGAAAGAACTTAAGTTACCATCTTGCATGCAATGTCCTAGTTTTGGTTATGTTATCTAGGGTGTCTCAGTTAGGGAATCATGGGGAACACAATTTCCCAAGCTGCTCTCCAATTTAATTGTCTCTAGGTTTTACTAGTATAGTATTATTTACTACTTATCATAGCAAACCCCCCTCCTTCTTGAGAATTGAGTTATTTAATGCTTGAATTGAGTGTTGGTGAATCAAAGTGGCAAAGCCCCTTATTCCCTTGGGATTCGATCCTAACCTATTGTTAGGTTTTATATTTGACAATAATCACTTTATCCGTAAAGTGAGAGATACTGTTTGAGCATGATAAAAAAATGGCGCCATTGTCGGGGAATACGACGAGGGTTTGAATTGAGTTCACTAGTAGTTTAATTCAAGTGTTAATTTCTTAATTCTTTTGTACTTTACTTTTGTTTTTGTTTTTGCTGGTTCGTTTCTTTTGCAGGGTATACTAGACATACCCATCATAAGGATTCAACAGGCTATCTGACGAATGGCTGAAGAAAAGCTCCTTATCACCAGTTGAAAGCCCCAAATTGTGCTTCGAAAATGTTCATAATCGTAATTTCTATATATCTCAAAATTTTTACGTGTATCAAAAATTCAACTTCATATTCTCGATCAGGGGTAAAATTAAGTGGGGAATAGGTATAACCCAAATTTTAGAGGATCCATACCAAAAAATAAATTTTGCAAATTTTCAAATTCCAGAGTGCATCCGCGACCACGATGCGACGCAAACTGCACGCTAATCAGTGTTATTTGGTTCTTTGCGATAGGTGCGCATCAAACATGACCAATCAATTTTTTTCTTAGTTTTTCTATGTTGATCGAGGGCATTGGGGTCACAGCCCCATGCCCACTGATGTTCCAAAACACCCTTACTTAGCCATTTTTCAACTCTATATCACTCAAAACTCTCACAAAAACCTCTCCAAGACTTAACTAAACATCTCACTCCGATTTCAAGAATTTCAAGCTTCACTTTGAAAATCAAGGATTCTTTTCAAGTTCTAAGTTCTCTTCAAGCTCATCTCAAGAAAACCTAAGTTTGAGGTATGTGGGTTTCATCCATTGGGTGATTTCACTCATAGAGTCCAATCTTCCTTTTTTATGAAAATTTGCATGATTTCAAGTTTTTTTACTTATGGTTACCTATTATTATGAAATATGAGCATGAATTATATTGGGGTTTTGTCCAATATTGTTGAATATACATGAATATATAATTGAAGCTTATACTATGAGATGACCTTTGTCTATTCAGACTATGCATGATTTGAGCTATGAAAGCTATGAACTATGATGAACTTTTCAAATAGATTCCAGGATACTCAGATTGCGGTTTTGTTACTCTGTTGGTGGGTTGATATTAAATTGATTTACTCATCTTGTCACAATCTTGAATTGAATGGTTTTGAACAAGCATTATATGCCTACCAAGTATTTGGTTAAATGTCAAGTTATTTACATGTTTTATAGGTCAAGTGACTTTATGATGAGTAAGGGCTTGCATGTATGCATTGAGTTACGAAAAGTATATATGATGTTGTAAGTAGACCACACCTTATTAAGGGGTGACATGCCCAATCATCTAGTTTGAGCGATGACATACCTCAATCACCTTGTTGGGGGGTGACATGTCCAATCAGGTTGAGGGGTGACGTACCTCAATTGACTTGTTGGAGGGGTCACATGCCAAATCACCTTGTTAAGGGGTGACATATCTCGATCCCCTTGTTAGGGGGTGACTTGCCTAATTACCTAGTCGAGGGGTGACAGTCACCCTCGATCACCTTGTTGTAGAGGAGGGGCGGTGACATGCGCCAACCACCTTGTTGAGGAGTGACATACCTCAACACCTTACAAGGGGGTGACATGCCTTGGATTTCAAGTAGTTCGCTTGGTTTGTGTTGATTATGGTCTATTCCCACATGTGATAGGTACTATGCAAGTTATATGATTTACAAGCATATTTTACTTGAAGCATTGATCATGCATGCCATATTGATATTATACTTATTCATTGCCTATATTATGTATTTTGACTATATTGGCTTATGTCTTGTTGCATTGCATCCTACATATTTAGTACATTCAAACGTACTAATACATACTTTATGCCTAAATGATAATACCATGTAGGGACCGGAGCACCTCTCAATCATCCTCCATGTGGCTATTTTGGTACTTTGGAAGATAAGCTTTGGTGAGTCCTTAAGTCCGAGGACACTATCTATGCTACTCTTGCTATTTGATATTTCTTTATGTTGAACACTTAATGTTATGAGGGTGAGCCCGGAAAGTTTCTTGGCCCCTGCTCCATTCCATGTTAGAGGTGTTGTTGGATAATTGATGCTCTTATTCTATGAGCTTGAATCTTTTATGCTTTTATAAATATCAAGACTTCTCTTAGTCCTATTTCCCTTATATATCTCTTGTATTGTTTGTTTTGCTTCTGCGACCAAGGATGTGTGAATGATATGCTAAGAGACTTGTTTGGGGCCCCTCCGAGTTCCCACTCATCGTGTAACTCTAGGCCCTAGGCTTGGGTCGTGACACTAGAGACCTGCTTCAATCATTGTAGAGACGTGCTCTATTTGGGGGTCTTTTATCGGAGGATCCACACAATTATTTCCAGAACTTTGCATGCGTGTATAGAGAAGTGATAGGAAACGCCAACCATCCAAGGATGTTGTGCAGCTTCAAGTCTTCCAAATAACTCTCAAAATATGTTGTAACTTGGTGGGCCAACTTCTACACGATGTGTTCACCAATTGGGTGGAGGTTCAAAGAGCTTTCTTAGAAAGGTACCATGTTAGACCAAACAGGTTCAAACTATGGGATCGAGTCATTAATTTCCAGCAATTCCTAAGTGATTCTCTCATTTCAACATGGGAGCAATTCAAGGGATGCTTAAAAGATGCCCTATATCATGGCATATCAGATGCAATCCTAGTGGAAAGCTTCTACTGATTGCTGAGCTTAGAACATCAAGTTCATGTAGATGCTCTATTGGGAGGAGGCTACCTAGCATTCTTACGGTCACCCGTTGCAGAGGTTGTTGAACTAATGGACAAGTTGTAGGCGGTTCATAGCATATATAGACCTATAAAGGAACAAGCAATTAGTTGCATGGATGTTTTTTATGATAATTTTGAGCAAGTAAATGATGAGGGTAACTTATTTAAGCGACCACATCAGTAGTGCCAAGGAAGCAGAAGTTCTAAAGTTAAAGATATGCTTGCCTAGTTGGTGAAGAGGGTAGATGCACAGGAAGAACTGTTGAGAGAGATCAAATTTGATGTCATCAATATACATTACAAAGTTGATCGGCATGCAGGAACAGTTGAGAAATTGAATAACCAATTCAGGTAGTTGTCAAAGCAACTGGAGCAGATTCAGTGGATTATAATGGAAAAAAGGAAAGGCTTGTGAAGGAGGATTACCAAATCTTGAGGAATTATGAGTACTCAAGATGACTAAGTCATGCCGTGATATTAAATCTGGCGCTACTTGGGAGGCAACCCAAGAGGTTTTAATTCTTATGTTTGTTGTTGATTTTATTGGTTATTTGTGGAACTTTAGGTAGCATTTTGATTGTGTTTTGATTTTTTTTTTGTTTTTAGACATTAAATTGGTTGTATGTTGGTATTATGGTGTACTTTAACAAAAATTCTGCAGGTTTTGAACAATGTGCGAAATTTGCAGAAAATGTCAGTTGAAGCAGTCTCTACGACCATGCCTATGAGCCGTAATAAACACTACGACCCGTAGTCTTACTTCGTAGAGGTTAACAGGGATCATTTGAAGTTGGTGCTCACACTTCGAGCCAATTTTATGACTCATAATCCAAGCTACGAGTCGTAAATAGAGTTCGTAGGGCCCAGGTATCATTTCAAATTTTTCTAAGTGTTGAGTGGTCTAAGGACCTATAGGCTGTAGTCCGAGCTATGACTCATAGTTGGGGTTTTGTAGACATGACTCAGGTAAATTTTTAATTTAACTTGGTAACTTTATAAGGGGTCAAAATCATTTTGACCCTAATTTTTAACCCTAATAAATAAATTAACCCCTAATACTCCCCCCAAATATTCTTCAGATCACTTTTCCAGCCATGCACTCTCTTTCTTTTGCTTAAATTTGTCCCCTCATAAGGTTTGCATCTTGGCTCATTTTGTCCTCAAAAGTTTGTTTTAAAGTGAATATTATGAATGAGTTTGTAGTGTTGATAGCTATCAAGGCATATCTTTTGTGGGTATGATGCAATTGAGAAAGAGTTAGGATTGTTTTGAATATAGTTCATGGTGATAGCCCTAGTTTAAGGATTTGTATGTGTTGTTATAATGGGTTGATCATGTTATTATAGTTGTTAAGTGTCAATTGGGTAGTATTGGTGTATAATTGTTGTTGATTTGCAGAACCATTATGGCATGATAATGGGTTTGCTAGGGTGATGTTATTGAAATTTATGGGTTGATGAATTTTGGACATACTTGTGAATCAATCCCCTAAATCTTTACGTATGCATTTGAATAATGGTGTTGTGTGATTTGGGAAATGATTACATGAGTTTATTCTGGAATGAGTTTAAGGGAGAAGGGTTTGATTGTCTATTGATTGCTATAATCTTGTAATGGGGTAAATATTTTATTATAATGTCATATTAAGGGTAAGGGTTGTTTTGCACTTAACTTGTGAATGAAACAATATTGCTTTGATGCTATTAGGACTAGGTTTGTATTGTTCAAATGGTCCATGTGGTGAAATGATGGTATTCCAAGCACTTTTTATTTCATGCTACAGGAGCCTCCTATGACTCAGTGAGGACTCTACTGATCGTAATTGTCTCAGGGGCACAGTAACCTGAGATCCTTGAGTATTCACCATTTGAGACCCACCTATGGGTCTTAGTTCCCTCTATGAATCATGGTGGGGTATCACGGACCTAAACCAGTGTTAATTTTCTAAACTGAAACCTTGTACGAGACATGTCTATGATCCACAGTCAAGGCTACCAGTCGTAACTGCGTCTCATACCTAGTTTCCGTTTTCAAAATTACTAGCACCTGTAGTCTACGAGGCCATAGTAAGGCTCGTAGTCTCCACTATGAGTAGTACCTGACTCTCGTACCTACTATCTGTAACTTATACATGTTAATTTTCGTGTGTTTTTTTTCTTTTGTTGAGTGTCTTGTGGATGATCATTGTTCATTTCTGCTTACTTTCAGGTGGTATGGCCCTTAAAAGTAAATATGTAGCAAAAAGGACTATTAATACGAGGCTTGTGGATGAAAATTTTGGGGATGAACATTCAGGTGGATCGAATGAGGTCCACAATGTCCATATTGACCTCAAGGCATAGGTGCCTTAGATTAGGGTGGCTGCTGCACGATCTGCTCAGACCCAGGTGCAGGCAGTTAGTTCCGCCCAGTATGAAGAGGAGGGACATGGTGATGGTTCTAATAGGGACATGCCAGAGATGACTCCCTCACACACGGAGTCTGATTCAGAGGATACACCTCGAGGGACAAGATGCCAAATACTCCATCGCCCCATCTATTTTCCCTACTGATCCTCAGTATCATCGATGGGGTGTTGAAGGGATGAAGGTGATATACGATGAGGGGTTAGAGCCAAAGGGGTAGGGGAAGCCAGTTCGATCATTGTATGAGGAGCCCCAACTTATTGACACAAGACTGATCCATGTCCCCGGATTAGAGGACATGAGATGACATGGGCTCAGATGGTTGACTGATAAGGTGGGCAAGTACTCCTCGCTTATAGTACTGGAATTTTACACAGCTTATGCAACCACTATTCTGAAGGGTCTTTCCAAGAAGAAGAAACCTCTTGAGGATCCTAGATTGCGAGAGGTGTTGGTAAGAGGCGTGCGGGTTAAGATATCTGAGGAGATAATCCGTCGCATACAGTTTTGTCCCATATACAAAAGTACCACAGTCTACAGTTGAGTTTGATTATTGGATTAGGTAGATTACACAAGTTGTTATTTCCAAGAGTGTGGAACAGAGGACTGAGCTTCTGAGATGGGTGGGGAGTCATATTGTTGAGTGTGGTCCAGAGCCTACATGGGCCACGACATATTCAGAGCCAATAGTGAAGTCCTCCCACTCCTTTCCCGCCAAGGTTTGGTGGGCTATTGTCAAGTCTCGCACTTGACCCACTTTCATGGATTAATGTACTTACATTAGAGAGAGCTATTCTGCTAGCTAGCATATTAGCTAGCTACAATATTGATTGGGCACGACTCATAGCAGAGCAGATATAGGAGTCGACACTCAAGAGGACCACGTGTATGCCAATCCCTTAGCTAATCTATAGACTATGCATGGAGGCGAAGGTGGAGGTATCTTTTCATATAGATCCCATGGTTGTGGCCCTCTACATTGTTGATCCTAGACTGATAAAGGTTGATGAGAACCCAGTGGCACTCTAGTGGGCACAACCTCCCAAACCCGAGATATTCATACCAGAGCCATAGGCTGCGAGTTCGACAGCTGCCGCAACTACCACTACTCCAGATGTTGCTACTACTGATGAAGGACCAAAGCAGCATGAGGCAGTCGATATTAAGATAGGTCCCACTATAGCCGTACCTGTACCAGAGCTATCTACATCAAATATTCCTCTTGCAGATATTACTATTATGTCTGCTATTGCGTTTTAGGCTGTGGTGTGGAGATTATCATTGGCTGAGGCTCAGTTGGCTCAGCTTATGCAGAAGATTAAGCCATGGATCTGGCAGACAATTCAAGAGTTGGAGGATCGATGTAAGGTATTCATTACTTCTATAGTTGACCTACGTATAGCTATGGTGGATCCCCGAGTTGACGCCTTCGAGGAGAAAGTGTAAAAGAGATTAGCCAAGGCCTAACCAATAGACTTGCCAGCCTTTTATGAGGAGTTGATGAAGTTCAAGGTTAACTTGATTAAGTCATTAGCAGCTCCGATCACAGATCCTGTTCTTACACCTGCAGATGAGTCCATATTTAATATGTTTGTAGAGGATTCCCTACAGCATACTCCCGGGAAGAGACCCATTGAGATTGATGATGATGAGGAGCGGCCGGGGCGCCAGAAGTCCTCCGAGGTGATGAGGAGCAAGATAAGGATGTGGTTGGGTTTGCCTTGATGACGTCGAAAGAAGAAAAGCAGCAGAGACAAGTCTGAGAGCTTAATCGTGTGAGAGGAATTGGTTTATCAAGTTTGACTACAACACAAACTACCTTGCGAGAGGGAGATTCTCAAGGATAGCCAGAGACCGATGCTTAGGCACCATGTGATGTTTGTTTTTGACCCCCTGTTCTTATTCTATTTTTCCTTGTACATTGTGGACAAAGTACATTAGTTTTGGTGGGTGTGGTTAGCTATGGACTAGGGTGAAGTCTGAGTAGCTTTTAGTCCATAGCTATCCCAATTTTTGATCCCAAGGTTTCTTGCCTATGTTCTTTTTCCTCGTGGATATTTTACTTTATGTTGCACTGACATGTTTTAGATGTTGTAGATCATATTTGTAGTATATGTTAGTTAAACTTTTGGCATGTACATTGTTTTGATGATTTATGAAAAAATTTGAAAAATTGATACCCATGAAAATTTTGTTGATTAGTAGTTATGTTGCATATATGTTTGAATGGTTTGACAATATTTGTTCTGACTAAGCGAAGGCAAGTTGATGCTTGAAGCATGATCTATGAGTTTTTGTTGGCTATGGATGCAATGTCATGTGCGTGTGAGCTAATTTTGTTATGTTCATGCATTGTGTACTGATTCAGAACTTGCCCTATTACTTTGAGTTAGACTGGAGATTATATGAATTAAGAGGGATCTTAGGTCCTTGTTTTTTGATTTAGTCCACTTTTGCCTGAATAACCAACCAAATGAACGAGTTTATCCTTTGATCTAAGTGTTTGAGTCAGACATGTACCCATTTCCTTCTTAATACCTAGCTAGCCTAACCTTATCTAGTAAAATACCTTGTTTGAGGCAAAAAACCTATGTTGAGGGTGGCAACCAAAAGTGTCCCTGGTTTGGGGATTAGATATTGTGTACTTCACCTCAGGCTAAAAGCCTAGAGTTACTTCACCTCAGGCTAAAAGCCTAAAGTGAGGGTGACCTATATTGTGGTATAATAGAAAAAATGAGGTGGTGAGTTGGGAATAAAAGAAAGAGTAGGAAGTCATATATCAGGTAAGAGAAAAAGATGCTTTAGAAAGAGTGAATGAGCAACATGAGTTTGAAAATAAGGCACAAGGCTAAAAATGAAGAGAAAGTACCCAGAAAAGCTTGGAAATGAAAAAAAAAGGGAGAATAAGTTGAGAATGGTTGAGTTGTTAAGGTGAAAGTGTTGAAATGTGTGGTTTAAGGTTGTCCCTTAGTCACTACTTGTCCAAAATGTCATACCAAAGCTCATGAGCCTATATTACAAGCCTATAAAGTCCTAAAGTGATCCTAATACAATTAGTCAACAGTCCGGGTTATGACTATATCGGCAAGCCTATGGTATTGGTCATCATGCATGAATTTCAATTGTAAAAGTGAGTATGCTTTTGCAGTCACATGAGCGACTTTGTAAGCATATGTAGTGTTAAAAAGGGACTTCTTTTCTGTGAGGGCATTTTGCATTGCATGGTTAATATTTGACTTGTTCATTGAATGTGGATTGCTGATACACCTTAACTTGTCGTAGTTAGATTTTCAAATGTATCAATATGTTGTAGTTTGCTTATTAGCCACATGATTTGGTTTTGAAAAAAGATGTTGTGGATACCTGAGCTGAATTTGGGCATGGTATATGCCAGTAGGTTGATTGTTACGTATTGCTTTAATATTATCTAGATTGAGTTATCGCTTGAGGACAAGCAACAATTCTAAGTTGAGGTTTTTGATGTGCTATCAAAGTACAACACATTAGATGTCTAAAACATGGAATTTTGTGAGTTCTCAATGCGACTTTTTATGGTTTTTATGTGTTTTTGTTTTATTTTTGTAGAAAATAAAGGTTGGCTTGATTTTAGGAGAATTTGAAGATGTTTGTTGATTTTGAAGATATACGGACTCCACTACGAATCGAAGCCCTATCTATGAGTCATAGAGGCTATTCGTTGAAGTAAATAATGTTCAAGAAAATAATTTTAAAATTTGAAGTTTGGCCATACGAGCTCAAGGTACGAGTCGTAATCCCCTCTACTACTCATAAAGGGAGGACTCATAGCGATTAATAGTGTTGATCAAAATTAGACCAAGAAATACAAGAGTGGACTACGAGAAGGCACTATGAGTCGTAGTCCAGACTATGACTCGTAGAGGTGGATCATAGCAATGAAGTCCAAAATGCCAAGTGCTAACCACGAAAGCTCGATTGAGGCTTGTAAGTCACCCTATGAGTCGTAGTAGACGTTGATCAGATTTTCTAATTATTTTAAGGAGCTTTTCATAAATACTATAAATAGTATATCTTAGGGTTTTTGGAGCAGTTTTTGGAGCTTTTGATTCATTATTCATACTATTCAAGATTATAGGGAGGTTTTGAGAGAGAACTTTAGCGTTTCACTTTGAGACTCAATTTGGAGATTTAGATTCACTTGTGGATTAATTTTATCATTCAAGGTTATTATTCTAATTCCAAAAAAAGGTTTCATTGTGCTTCAATTTACTTGGGTAAGAAATCTTTCATGTTCTCTTATTTCATTGTTGATTTGTGTTCCCAAGCCATGAGTGGCTAAACCCACAACTTAAGGTTGTGGGAACCATGAGTAGCTAGCTTAGAAACCCAGATTATTGGCAGTTCTTGTGTTAGGTATTCACATGTATTATCCATTTTCCTTCATTTTGCTTGTTGTTTAATGGTGGACAATATTAAACCTCGCCTAGCGTCATGATCCCAATCAAGGTAGTGATGAATAGGTAAAGGAAATGGGTGACAAAATTCGATTGATATGTTCTTGTCTAATCAACTAAACTCGGCCAAGGAAAGGTTGACTGGGACAATGGGTAACGGTTAGTTTGGCACACTATGGTAGCCGACCAAGTGCCATAGTGAAATTCGACCTTCACCTTTGGCCAAGGGTTGGAAGAACTTAAGTTATCGTCCTGCATACAATGTCCTAATTTAGGTTGTGTTATCCAGGGTATTTGAGTTAGTGAATCATGGAAAACATAATTTTTCAAGTTGCTTTTCAATTTGATTGTCTCTATGTTTTATTAGTATAAATTTATTTACTACTTATCATTGCAAAACCCCTCTTTCTTGAAAGTTGAGTTATTTAATGCTTGAATTGATTGTTGGTGAATCAAAGTGGCAAAGCCCCTTATTCCCTTGGGTTTCAACCCTAACCTATGGTTAGGTTTTATATTTGACAACGATCATTTTATCCTGAAAGTGAGAGGTATTGTTTGATCATGATCAGCAATAGAGGGCCCTCTCTCCTCAACTGTATCAGGTTGTAGGGGCCTCTCCTTAGTAGCAATAGTATTAGTAGTGGAGGAAGCCTAAAAACCCTTAGATGGTGGCGCTGGGGTGAACATATCTGGAATGTGTGGAGGCAGTGCTCTCCGGAGTGCCACCAGGTTCTCTTCAGCCTTGATCAGGATGGGATCCAAGGTATGTTGGGCCTCAATCATATGGTCTAGCTAATGTAATATCTCCATCCTCGACTCTAGACATAGTCGGTAAATAAAATGTGGGAACAGGATAGAGATGGATTTCTTCAGTGCGACCTCATGGATCTGCTCAGCGATAAGGTGGGCCCGATCAATCTCACAGTCAGCTAAGGTGCTGGCAACCAAAATTACATGCTCTAGCATCAGAATATTATCATCAAGTGTCAGCTGGATGCGTGATCAAACTACCGACCACCAAAATTTGGCGGGTAAACTGAGGGAAGCCTTGAGGATAGGCTCCGAGCGAGTGGCAACCCAAGCAGGTTATGGACCCTACTCTGCAATATATCTGGCAACCCATCTAATTAATGTGGCTCGTCGCTAAGGATCCTTCATCACAAGTGGGTCCATCATCTACCCGACCATGTAGTCGAACTCTATGGTGGATCTGGGGACACGAAACACAGGACCAAATAACATATAGCGAATGGACTTCTTTGATATATTCCCCCATCGATCCCTCACCCTCGTCTTTGTCAGTTTGGGCTGAGCAAGGAGCTTCTTCCTCTTAGGATGTGTAAGCTAGATGGTGGTTATGTAGGATGCATAGAACTCCCTTATCATGGTCGGGAGTATCATCCGAAAGGTCTGGTTTGCCACTGAACCCCGTATATAGTCAGCGTGTCCAGGAGACCGAGGACACAATCAATTCTGTCATTGATGGCTCTGGGCTCCTCATAAATGGAGTGGGCTGGCTTGCCCCGCTCTCTCTATTGTTTTCCCTCCATATATATATATATCTTACATGCCCTCGATTCACCACCCGTTAGTGAGGACATCCAGTGTAGATGATGATGATAGTGCGATGGAAGACTCTGCATCTGCTCTGTCCTCGGAGCCTCCCTCACAGCTGGACTCCTCTTCCAATGGAGTCATATGTGGTAACCCATTCTCATCACTACCTCCCTCCTCAGACTAGGGAGTGTGAGCAATAAGAGCTTGAGCACGCCCAGCTCTGGTGTCCGCTCTGATCTGCGGTACAACAGCCTTTGGGTCCGATGTGACATCTAGGACCTCTACTGAACCACTTAGCTGAGTGGTCTGCTCATCGTCTGAAGGTTAATTGCTGAGCTTCTTCTTTATTGCTTGGATCTCAGCGCATTTAGCACTAGGAGACATCATAGACATATATGCACCACAGTTAGCCCCAAAATCAAGAATTGAAATGCAAAAATTCATCAGAATTGAGTTGCAGTTGGGTTTTATGAAAGCACCTTGACGGACCATAGTGGAAACTACAAGCTGTAAAGAGCCTTTGTAAACCAGTGTTCAAAACAATTTTAGTTGCTAGAAAAATCTACGAGACTAGGAATGGCTCGTAAAGTGGTTTACGAGTTCTAAACTAGGTCATGGAGAATTCCAGTGAGTAAATAATTCCAGGTAGGGATCTACGAGCCCTAAAGTAATTTACGACTTGTAAAAGGTCTCATCTGATGGACTCTTAAAAAACATCAAGTTTCTGGAATTATGCATGAGGAAAAATTTACGACTCGTAGATTGCTCTACAGGCCATAAAATCCACTCATAAACTAGAAAAACTCAATCACCTGAGTTTCTAAGTCCATCACACGAACCCCAAAAAGAATATTTTAACCAATAATTTATCAGTATTGAAGCAAGAATACACATACCCACATGATTTTCACACCATACCCAACTACCCCCAGCATGTTCAACATACATTCACCCCATCAAAAGTGATTTAGCATGGATTATCCTATGATTCTGTCCATTTCTAACTGATTCAAACAAGATCATGTACCTATGTCATCACTCACCAATTCACAAACAAAAGCATTCAATCATATATGGTGAGTGATTCAATATGCACAAACATTTTATTCAAAACATTCACACAAGACCCAAGTGCCCTAATTCCGGACCTAAACAATAATCAAACATGGACAACCTAATTTCCACTAATCAAAAATTAATTTCAAGCAAGATTTTATGTCTAAACACCATTTCCCCACATGATTTCCAAATTAATCATTCCAAAAAAGGAAAATTAAGGGTTGAGATTACACCTAAAACTTACCAAGAATTGAGATGAAATTGAAGGAGATGAATGAGGTGGATAGAATCCTAGATTGTTGGAATTCTTGCCAGAAAAGTGGTTTAGTTAGCCGTAGATGGTCGAAAAAATGAGGTGTGGGGTAGCTTGGGTTGGTCGATGATTCTAGGTCAAAAGTGGGGTCAAATAATTTGACCCCTCTATATATATGTTGACAGGGTGAAGCTGAAAATTAGTGGGCCTGACTCTACGAAACCCCGATTACGGGCCTTAGAGGATTTTATGGCTCGTAAATTATGGCATTCCAGAACACCCAAACCTTAATTTTCAGGACTAGGTTTTACGGACCGGTCTATAAGTCGTAAAAGGTTTTACAACTTGCAAGGTAGTCGTAGACCCTCAACACTTAGCAAATTTTTAAAAAACTTACTTGGGGTCCACGAGACCCATTCATGACTCATAGTTTGATCTATGAATAGTAAAGTTGGCTCATGAATTGGATTGCATAATTTCTTGCTTACTATAATTCTCCACGAGGAAGGGTATACGTCATAAAGTGTTTTACGGCTTGTAAACCCAGTCATAAAGACTCAACTTTTTGCTCTTCTCAGCCAAAAAGGTTGACTTAGTCTAATACCTGATACACTGTTTACCCTATATGCAACCAGCCCAATGTCCAAAATTACAATAAAAAACACAAGAAAATAAACTACCTATGAATCTAAAAACTAAAAATAAACCTATAACTCTGCTATTACATTAAAAACCTTGGGTTTCCTCCCAAGTAGCACTTGATTTATTGTCGGGACATGACTTGGACAAATTAATTACTCAGACTTCACCAATTGCCCAAACTTCACTCTTCAACTCATCTGGGTGCTTCATGGAAACGAATATCAAAGACAACTTCCTCATCATTCAATCTAAACCTGAGTTGACTAGCTTTCATATCCATTAGGGCTCATCTAGTAGCTAGGAATGGTCTTCCATATCCATTAGGGCTTGTCCGGTGGCTAGGGATGGCCTTCCCAAGATGATTAGGACGTCGAAGTCAATTTTGCAATCTAGAATAAAAAAGTTTACAGGGAATATGAACTTCTCAACCTTTACCAACACATCATATAATAATATCCCCACAAGCTTCTTTATTGTGTAATCCTCCATCAAACAACTGCATACTAGTTGGAGTAGGAGCTCCCATCCAAGCATCTTGTAGACCACAACAGGCATCAGATTGATATTGGCATCTAAATCAGTGTGCTTGAGAAATCCAGACAAGGGGCATCAGATTTTAAGGCATCAAATCGCGCTTTTTGGTGACCAAGTCTTTCATTTACTTCGCATAGCCTAGCATCTTCTCCAATGCCTTAATGAAAGGGATGTTGATGGAGAGTTGTTGCAGCATGGGAAGAAGTGCTTGAACTTGCCTTCATCCTCCCTCTTTTAGATTCTCTGAGGGAAGGGGGAGGAGGCCTTGGAATGGTCTTAAACCTCTTTGATGCATCAGCAGATTTACTCACCGCATCCTTACCTCGATCATCTCCTTTATCCGCATACTTAACTACAACCATCTCCTCACAAACATCTTCTACATCAACCAGCATGGGAGGGTCAATTATGCTCTTACCACCCATAGTTGTGACTACTATACATTTCCTCTGCATTGACATGATCAATACTACTATCGGAGTGAAACAAGGGATCTAAAGAAGAAGAGAGGCTAGACTATATTAGTAACAAGCAAACCTTGTATGTGTATCTCCAAGCATTTTGGAGATAAACTTAAATTAAAGTCAAAATAAAAAATTTTATAAGGTAACTGTTCACTTTAAAATGGCCGATTTCCCCTCTTTTGCAATCAGTTTCGCTACAGCACCCGCTGCTCTAGGTAGGTAGGTACCTAGAGCACTATATTTTTGCACTATATTGCTAGGTGGGTACCTCTCTAACGCTGATTCAGTTGAGTCGATACTTAACCAAACTATTATTCAAGCTATTTAATAGCCACAAAGTGAGACTCTATTTTCTGATTAATGCTTGAAGTCTTCAATTTCATGCCCCTTAGAGTCTCATCCTATGTCTCAGCCTTCTTCAACAGGCGATCAAATATCTCCTCAATTCTAGAATTTCTTGCACCTACGTTGCAGTTGTGTGATGGCACATAAGGACCATTTTTGAATCCTTCTTTGCTACCCTCGTTCCTATCATAGTAACCTCCATAGTTATCCCTGTAAGCTCCATCTCTACCAAAGTTCTAACCATGGTTTTCTTAACTTTGGCGCCAATAGTCCTAATTGGACCCTTGGGCGCTGGTCCAGAAACCCCCCATCTGATCAACAACAAAATAAGCTTCCTCATCGTAGTATGGCTCCTCGTACATGGGCGCACGTGAAGGTTGATGAACCACTGCATTTAATTTCTCTTGGCTCTGCTTCATCATTACCTTCATACATGTGCGAATTTAAGCGAGCTGCTGCATGATCTTCTCATTGATTCTGGCTTGCTCTGGACCCACACTGTCAACACACGAACTCTTTGTGGAAGCATTATCTCACTTCCCCCATGCACAATTTGTCTTGACTACTCTTTTCATACACTCCGCGATCCTTGCAAATGGTTAATCTAGAAACATGCCCCTCATGATAGTGTCAGCACAGGCCTAACTTTCTCATCAAGGGCACGGTAGAAGATCTCCACCAAAGCGTCATCAACTATTTTGTGGTCAGGGATGCTCCTCAGATATCTTTTGAATAGCTCCCAAGTAGTTCTTATCGAATCACCAGGAAGTTGCTCAAAGTTGTTGATCTAGTCCTTCGACTTGAGTTTCTTCGATCTAGGGAAGTACCTCTCAAAAAAGGCCTTCTGCAAGTCTGCCCAACTAGTGACTAAACTTTGCGGGAGCTCAGATAGCCATAGTGTAGCATTTCCCATAAGATACAATGGGAGGACATGGAGTGTCATAGCATCCATAGACAAAACCCATCACACTCTTACAAATGAATGCCACATTGTGGACGTGGCTATGTGGATCCTCTTATGGTAAGCCTACAAATAGCCCATGATTCTGTAGCATCTAAAGTAGCCCACTTGAGACTGTGACCTTCGTTTCTACTAATAGTGGTAGCAACATAATAGCTCCAGTCACCTCCATCGCCATAGGATTCAATCTATGCTCATTCCACTAATGTGTATTGGCATTGAAGTGTTGAGGCTGTGGAATGTCCTCAAAAGGTGGTGGGTTCTCATTCTCAACATCTTCATCATTATTCCTATTCAGCATTGCATTGGCCACATTATTGGTATTGTCTTAGACCATCCTTCTGAGTGTTCAATGGATTACTGGATCAAATGGATAGGGGATTGCCTTGAATCTGAGCGATGGGCATGCACTAGACCTACACCCTGAAAAAAAAAACAAAAAACAAAAAACAAAAAATACAAAAGTAAAATAATGGAACTAAGGATTAACACTCAAATCACTAATGAATTCACTAATTCTAGCCGTATTCCCCGACATCGATGCCAAAATCTTGATGTCGTCCAAGTTACACCTCTTTTTTAGAAGATAAAGATGTAGTTGTCAAGATAAAGATCCTAACCAAGGTAAGGGTCAATCCCACAGGGGAATACATAGACTCACGAGAATTCACCAATATGCAATCCGAGTAATTAACCAACTCAATTCCCCAAGGGGGAGGGGGTTACAATAATCGATGAGAAAAGTAAACTAACTAACTATTACGAGAGAAAAATCAATAATAGAGAGCAACTAGGGTATTGTGTTCCCCATGATTCCCAACTCAGTATCCCCGGATAACCTAATTCTTGTCTAGTGTATAGCGCGTAGGATGGTAATCTAAGTTCACCAAGCCCTTTGGTCAAAGGTGAGAGGTGAATTTCACTGTATGACTTGGCCGGTATCGATAGTGTGTATTACTAATCATACAATCTCCCTTTTCCCAATTTGATTAATTAGATGAGAACACCTCAATCGAATTCTGTTAATTAATCTCTTTTTCTATTCATTATTACCTTGGACCAGTCAGTAACACTAGGCGAGTTCTAATGTTGGCCACCATCAGAAAACATTCAATACGAAGAGAATTAAATTAATACATGCATATACATCTTCCAAGAATTTTGAATTATCCGGTTTTATTTTGTTAGTTCTTCATGATTTCCACAACCCTAGTTGTGGATTTAGCTACTCATACTATGTGTAGATGAAGAGATCACGATTTGAGAAGACATAATTAAACACCTGCATAATAGATTTAAGAACAAAAAATCTAACTTCAAGAAGAATCACAAGCTTTAAGATCAAACTCAACCACAAGTGCTCTTAAAGACTCTTACAATTTTTGCTCTCAAAATGTTGAGTTCTCTGAGTACTAACCTAAAACTAGTCAAACTGGCGAGAACTTATAAAAAATAACCTAAAAGAGCTATTTATAATAATTAAAATTCAAATTCTAAATGACTTAGGATAACTGGTCGGCACATTCTATGATAGCACTTTACTGCCCGTATTGAGGTTTACGACCCATAATCGATGTCTCATACATTATTGTTGAAAGCAGGACTTCCTCTTTGCGACACCCCTTTACAAACTCGTAAAATGGTTTATGACTCATAAAGGGAGTTTCATTTGATGAAATTCAGAATATCTTCATTCTCTAATCCTCAGGGCGCGAAACCTCTTCTATGGTTCGTAAATTGATTTATGGCTCATTTGCATGTTCGTAGAATCAACTTCAAAAACTTGGTTGAAATTCCTTACAAAACCTACCTTATGGCCCATAGAATGGTCACGGCCCATAAGATGTCTCGTATAATAGCAAAACTGCAGCAACTTTGTAGCTATCCACAAAATCATTGGCCAACCTGTAATCCTACAAACGTAAACACAAAAACACAGAAAAACAACAAATATCGCATTGAGAACACACAAAATCCAAAGTTCTAAGCATCAAAAGTGTTGTATTTTGGCAGCACATCAACGACTACCTCCACATCCATTAGTGATTTACGGTTGAGTGACATCAGACTTCAATCAATCATGCTTATCTCATAAAACAAGTACGATGCTCATTTTGTATGTATAGAAGTAATATGCTCCTCATGCTCAACCATACTCAAATTACTCAATTCAGACATTCATAATCATGATCTCAATTCAGTTAATGCAATAATATTACATAGGATGGTGAAATTTAGGGTTCATATTGTCAAATGATACTTAATACTCCAATTTTATATAACCAACAAGAAACTCATTAATTCATTCATAATTTGGCATGAAAAGTCAAAATAAATGCAAACAACTAAAGTATTAGGATTGGGGGATTTTCACTACTTGATTTCTATTCACCAATTCGACTCAAGGTGATGGAAGAGTGTGTGGAAGAACTCAATCCAATGGTTTGGATACCCTGTCATACCTAGGATGAAGATAAACAATCAATTCACACAAGTTTATACTCCAATCGCTTGAATCCCCAACTCTTTTCTCCTTCTCTTAGCCCTAGTTTTGTTAGAATGTAATAAGGATTTTAGAATGGGTTTAGGAACCCTTTTCAAGACAAAAATAGCCTATATTGGTCATGGATTGAGTTTAAAGGGGGAGAAAACAATCTAAAATATCCCTCAAAAATTGTCACGACCCAAGCCTAGGGCCTAGATGTGACACGGTGAATGGGAACCCGAAGGGACCCAAACAAATCTCTTAGCATATCATTCGCACATCCTTGGTCGCAGAAGCAAAGTAAACAATAACAAGAGATATATAAAATGGGAAGTGGGACTAAGAGAAGTCTCTGAATATAAACCAAGTATAAGAGTCAAGCACATAGCACAAAAGCATCATAATATCCAACATACACCTCTAAATTGGAACGGAGCAGGGGCAAAGACACTTTCCGAGCTCACCCTCAAAATGTCAAATGTTCAACATAAAGAAGTCTTAAAATAGAAACAAAAATAGATAGTATCCTCAAACTTGAGGACTCACCAAGCTTTTCTTTGAAGTATCTCACTAGACTTGAACTTGGAATCCCGATGACTACCCCTCATCGATAAAGAGATGTTATACTTGTCAAGGTAAACCATACTTCACCTTATGGGAGCCTGTCCCATTTCGGAGAAGTAACCTCCCTTACGGGAACCTATCCCATTTTGGGTTGAATTTCGTAATAAAGTGCACTAAATGGATTCACTGGTATAGCATGGCTAAAGTATAATCCTATGTTGGCACATAGTTTGAGGAAAAGAGTATGGACCTTTGAAGATAGTCCATGCTGATATCCAATCCATCAGTACTACGTCTAATCCCGCGGAGTACTTGAAATAATCATAACTTTAATAACTTTTAATAAATATGGAAACATGATATGAGTATCTCTTAAACATACTTGACTTCTAATGGTGAGCCTAACTTGAAACATGAGAGTATAACAATAATATATGAACCCTTTCTTTAACATGAATAACTCACAAGAGGTAAAATCTTGAAAATAGGGCTTAACTTCGTACTTGCGTAATCATATACAATTTCATGAATTCATAACATACTTTATAGCTCATATTCATCATGAAGTCACTTGACTTGTAAAACATGTAAGTAACTTGAGAATTCTTGACTTGACATTTCATCAAACAAGTGGTGGGCACATATGAGTACATGTTCAAATCATGCAAAATGCAAACGTATAGATCATGAAATAGTGAAATCAATCTAATGCATCTTAAAGTCATGTAAATTAGTCCACCAACGTCATGGTAAAACCCTATCATATTTAACTTGTAAATCATATCAAAACCTCATAACAATTCATGGATTTCATAGCTTGAACAGTGTATAGTCTCACTAGACAAACATTAACTCATAGTATAAGCTTAAAATAGATATTCACGCATAATCAATAATATTTGATAAAATCCCAACAAAAATTATTCATATTCTATAATAATAGATACCCATATAAATCTTGAAATCATGCAATTTTCATAAATTAGGAAGGTTAGACTCCATGGATGAAAGGACCCAATAGATAAAACCCACATACCTTAAACTTGGGTTTTCTTGATATAGACTTGAAGGTGACTTGAAGCTTGAATGGAGTTCTTGAGATCTGGAACTAAGCTAGAGACACTAGAAATTGGATGAAATATTTGGTTAAGTCTGGGAGAGGCTTTTGAGAGGGTTTTGAGTGATATGGAGTTGACAAATGCATAAGTATAGGTATTTTCATGCATAAGTGGACATGGTGTTGTGACCTCAATATCCTTGGGCTGAAAGAGGAAAATAAGAAAAAATCAGCACTAGTCCGCGTCTGGTCCGTGACGAGGATCCATCACAAAGGACAGAATTACATTAATCCGCGCCCAATTCGCGTCGCAGTCTAGTCGTGGATGTACACTGGATAAGAAAATTTTGTGAAAATTATTTTTTGCTATAGGTCCTCTAAAATTCAGGTTATACCCATCTGCCACTCAATTTTGCCCCTTAATCAAGAATACGAAGTTAGATTTTCGATATCACGCCTGAATTTTGAGATATATGGAAATTACGATTATGGGCCTTTCCGAAGTACATTTTTGAGGCGTTTCAATATCTCCTCCTTGGGAACATTCGTCCCCGAATGTCAAAGAAACATGTATAGGAGAAGTAATCATGAAGATTTCAGCATGACATGAATGCAACAATTACACTTAAACATCACTTTCGAAAATTTCAACACGAATGCCAAAATCACCACAGAATTGATACTATAAACATGAATGCATGCAACATGATATGGAGACTGAAACTTAGGAATTGAAATTATATAGGTGACTTAAATTAGTACCTTTGGATTGAGTATGGTGGATGAGATATGGATATTACTTTTTCATGTCCACCTCGGCTTCCCATATGGCACTTTTGACTTGTTGGTTCCTTCAAAGGACCTTGACGGAAGCTATATCCTTATTTCTCAACCTCTTCACTTGTATATCCAAAATCTCCACCAGGATCTCATCATAGGTCAAATTATCTCCTACAAACACCCACAACATCCAAGGGAACTATGGAACTTGCGTCACCCACACACTTTTTCAACATGGACACATGGAAGACCGGATGAACCATGTCCATCTCCATAGGCAACTCCAAGTCATATGCAACCTTACCAATTCTTATCAAAACTCTTTAAGGACTAAAACTTTGGGGTCAATTTACCTGAACCAGACCATGCCTTTCGTGGATGAGATCTTCAAGTAAAGCCACTCACCAACCTCACTAAGGTACCTCCCCATAGTCTTTATCCACTCTCATGGAATCAGAAAGAATAGAATAAATCATGAGCCTCTTTTAAAATCTACTCCTTCAAGTTATCAACATTAGGAACACACAATCTACCTTGGTACCTAAGGATACCATCTCCCCCTTGTGAGAAAACCTCCACTTTGCCATCCTTCATCAAGGTCTTCAACTCTAGCTAGGAAAGGTCAAGATCTTGTTTTGCCTTTACCTTCTCAATCAAGGATGATCTAGAACCATCAACAACCACTGCACCTCCACTTCCACTTCATTCAAGCTAACCTTCAACCTAGCTAACCGGTGAATGTCTCTAGCCACTCCCGCGCCACCATCACCAACCACAGACGCCCTACTTAAAGCATCGGCCACAACATTAGCTTTATCGGGGTGATGATGCACATTCATATCATAATCCTTAAAGAGCTGTAACCACCTTCTTTATCTCAAGTTAAGATCTCTTGGGTGAACATATACTGAAGACTCTTGTGGTCGGTAAACAGATCAACATGAAACCCATATAAGTAGTGGTGCCGAATTTTCAAAGCAAATACCATGACCGCCAATTCAAGATCATAGGTGGGATAATTCTTCTCATCCACCTTAAGTTTCCTAGAGGCATATGCTATCATCTTACCATTTTGCATCAAAAAACACCCCAAGCCAATTCATGAGGCATCAAAATATACAACAAATCTTTCCAACCCTTCAAGTAGAGCCAAGAAAGGAGCGGAGACAAGCTTATTTTTTTAATGTTTGGAAAAAAATTTCACTTTATGTCACTTCATCTAACAACATATCACTCACATATTGTAAAATATTAAAGTTATCTACATTTGAATTGATATATAAAATACAATGTTAAAGTTAGTAATAAAAGAATATGCAATTTTATAACAAAGTGAACATTTTAAGAGAAATCAAAATATAAATAAAACTATATTTTGATAGAAAATATATTATCATAGAAACAATGATTAAGTGGTATTATTATAAACATTGTTAAAATTTGTGTTAATATACATGAATATGAAAGTGATGCATAAAAGAAGATTTAAGGGGGTACTTTTGTTATTTTATCACATG
>JAABOM020074944.1:0-34711 GCA_011800125.2 Solanum clarkiae | reverse complement strand
ATTTCATTGTTTATCCAATGTACTCTTTTATTTGTCATATTGTCTTGTATAAATGTCTACATGTCACATGTTACATACAATTTTACAGCTCCAATATTATGGCCACCAAAAGACCAATCTCAAAAGTAATAGAAAGATAAGATTTGCAGTTCTAGTAGGTGGTAGCCCCGATAGGTTGAGTATAACCTAGCCAGGGGATGATCCTATCAAAGGGGGGGTAGCCTGAGGGGTTGAGTATAACCTAGCCAGGGAAGAACCTGATATAGTTTACCACTGATCAGTTGGTTATATGTTTTACAGTTGTGCACAGATGATACAGTAAAGGTAAAGGTAAAGTAATGTAAAGAATGTAAAGTGTCTGATTCCATAGTATAACTAAGGGTGGCCCCCGATCTTCTACAGATGTATGGTTTCATTAAGTTGTTACTTTATATACAGTGTATCCTTCCTTACATACTCAGTATATTATCTCGTACTGACATCCCTTACGGGGGACCTGCATTTCATGCTGCAGGTACAGGAGCTAGTAAATCTCCCAATAGGAGTACAGGATATTCAGCTGTTGTCATCAAGCTACAGGTTGCTTCGGGGCTTTATATATGTCTAGAGCTATGTTTATATCATATAGTTTGTTTAGGCGGGGCCTGTCCCGACCCTTTTCAGATGTTTTCTCTTTAGTTAGAGGCTTTGTAGACTATGTAAAGTAAAAGTAATGTCATGGCTCGTACTTTAGACACCGTGGCCCCAACGACCTAGTCATATGCATTTCCTTTGGCTTATTATCATTTGTTTATCTATTTTAAAGCACTCTAAAGGTAGAAACGTACAGTAAGGGTATAGTTACAGATTGGTTCTCTCGGGCCTTATCGGCAACGGGTACAGGTCCCCCCTACGGGACTTTGGGGCGTGACAGTAAGGTTGTATATCCAAGAGTTGTTGAGGTTGCATGGTGTGCCTAGGTCTATATGTCGAATCGTGGAACCCAATTTACTTCACACTTTTGAAGGTCGTTTCGAAGAGGATTTGGTACTAAGGTGATGTTTAGTGCCACTTTTCATCCACAAATCAATGGATAGATTAAAAGGACAATTCAAACCTTGGAGGACATGTTGAGGGCTTGTGTATTAGAATTTAAAGGAAATTGGGGTAATCATCTACTACTTATAGAGTTTTCTTAAAACAATAACTTTCATGCTAGCATTGGTATAACACCATTTGAAGCTTTGTATTAGAGAAGGTGTAGGTCCCCGATGGGATAGTTTAAGTTAGATGAAATGATTTCTATAGGCCCAAATTTAGTACTGGAGGCTATGGAAAGAATGAAATTGATTAGAAAAGGTTGAAGATGGATCAAAGTCATCAAGAGTCTTATTTAGATGTTAAAAAGAGGGATCTTGGGTTTCTTGTCAGTGATAGGGTGTATGTGAAGATTTCTCCTATGAGAGGTTTAATGCATTTTGGTAAAAAGGGGCAAATTAAGTCCCTGGTATGTAGTTCGTGATGTTATTATTGAGCCGATTGAAAATGTGGCCTATAGTTTGGATTTGCTTCCAAATTTTAGCTCTATTCATTCGGTTTACATATGTTTGTGTTGAGGAAATTGCTTGGTGATCCTAGCACAATTGCACCTTTATAAGAAGTTGAGGTTGGGGGAAAACATTGTCTTATGAGGAAGTCTCGGTTGAGATCTTGGATAGCCAAATGAAGCATCTTTTTGATGAGGATATGGCTTTGGTTATGGTGCTTTGGAGGAATCAACATGTTGAAAGTGCAACGTGAGAAGTGGAATCAAGTTTGATGCAATGATACCACTATTCTTTCAAATCTAATAAAGCATATGTCATTAGATTCTCCCTATTCTCAATGGTCCTAATTCTTTCATTCTTGAGTTTCATGCCATGACATGTATACATGTGCACAAAAATGATTTAAAGATGTTTGAATGGTTGAAAGATGTTCTGATATGAGTTTTAATGATTTTATGGTTTTCAAATTGATAAAATATACATTATGTTCATGTGTTTGGATGTTTCATATTCAAGTTAAGCCTTTCAAGCCTTGTTCCAGTACATTGATGGACAAATGTTCCCAAGAAAGAGATGATGTCAGGACCCAAACTTTATATAACATTAATGGAGCTTGGAAATTTGGTTCTAGAAAATTTTGGACCAAGGTGACGCTTCACAGAAGCCTTCATGGTCCGTGTAAGGCTATATAAACCATGCGGAGGCTCCTTGTAGTGGCCCTTGGCCTTGGGTGGGAAGTGCTGGCCTTGATGTGTATATTTGAGACAAAGGCATATAACATATGGACCTCTCACGGACCGTACAATCCTTCACGATCCGTGAGGCCTCCCTTATGGGTATCGGAGTGAAAATTTTCTATGTATTGAATCAATGTCCTGGAACTTGTTCGTTGAAGAATTTTTAAGTGAAGCTTCACGGAGGAGGCATACGGTTTGTATACCTTGGCATGGACCATGAAGCCCTTCATATGGGTGTTGGTGTGCATTTTTCTAAAGTATGGAATTCCTTTGGCTAAGTTTTCCACAAGAACTGATAGAAGGGTCAAATTTAAATTGTCATATCTCTTAGCACAAAATGAACTAGGTGGCCCATGACCTATCAAATTGAAGCTCTTCGAATTAGCTTTCCAACACATCCAGTTTCAATTCCGAGTTCATAGGTTGTACCCTTTCGGTAAAGCCCGTCTGTGTAGAGTTTCCTATGAGTTGACTAATTATGGTCTCATAGTATGGTTCACGATCCGTGAGACCTTCTCATGGGACCCCTGGTAGGAAATCTTATTCCGCTTCATTAATTTTTTGTTATTATGGCTACTCCCAAGGGACTTTTGTGACTTCCTATGCGATCCTAAGACCTCCAAATGACCTGAACTCTTCTCCCCTAATTCAAATTCATTCTCACACTTAGAATTATTCAAATTCTCTTATCTAAAGAACTCCCCTCAACTGAGCCATTGGAGATTAGCTTGGAGCATAAGGAAGGGTCTTCTTCTACATCAAATTTCTTCCTATTTCTTCTTGGTTTGCTAAGATATGTAGGATTGATTCTTGGTCCCTTTAAACCAAGAAGACCCAAACTCTTTTCACTTGAATTTCATGAAATTTTGGTTACTTTATTATTGATCATTAAACTCAATTGAAGTATGTGTTATAATTAATTGTTGATTTTAAGTTGATATAAGTCCTAATATGTTGAAATACATTATTATTATGAATATTTTAACATGCATTGTCCCTTTAATGTTTGAATCAAGCATGGGTAATAAATATTGCGTTTTGAATGTAGATTTTACTTATGGATTTAATTGATTTCCAAATTGTTTTATTGATTTTATATTGAATGTAGATTGCCCATGCTAATCTCACCTCATTCATAACATATATCTCCATGAGCATTGAATTTTATGAAAATTATGAAGTGGGTTAAGCCCAATTATGTTTATGTGTATGTTGTTGATAAGATTATGGTTATGAAAAAAATGAGATCACATAAATTTTGATTGTTATTGGCTCTGTGAGCATATTGGGAGGTTGCATATTGTCAAGTGAATGAGCTATTCATATGCATGAAGAGTATCGATAGAATTGTGACATGGATTTTCATCCCAAGTATGAATGACTATGAAGAATGTTTGTCTTTTCACCTCAAATAAGCATTAAAAAGATTTGAAATGACTATCGCCTCTTTTGAAAGCATTACTATGTATAAGTATTCTCATGGGATGTTTGATTTAGCACCCATGGATTGGGGGCGTCAAGGCTATCCCCAAGGGTCCTCACACTTTCAGTGAACTTTTAGCCAGCATATAAATGGTAGCCATTACCTAAATGACCAGGTCGTAAGGAATGGTTGTAAATTGATATAATATGATATTATATTGATAATCCTTCTGAAATGAATGAGTCGTACAGAAGGTGTCTATCTACCGAAATGACTGGTTTGTAAGGTGTGATGTAGATTACCCTTGGCAAGTAATCATCTCCTACCAATGGGAGGTCTTTATCGGACCAATTCATGTAATAGCTCGCATGAGTTTAGTTTGTTGCTATAGTCCGTCCCCACTATATATGAGCATCATGGCATTTCATGTATAATGGATTTTATGGCATATTGTTATATTGCTTTTCCTTGCTATATATCTCTTTCTATATTATGCACCCTTGTCATCTAACATTAAATGAAGGTTTGATAAGTCAAATCCATTGCATGCAAGCATACTTAGTACATTAAAACATGCTAACACATATTTTTGCCTATATAATCTAACCCTGTCGGGACCAAAAACTACCTTCATCCACCATTTGACTACTAGATAGAATCTAAGAAAGTGTTGGTGTGAGTCCTATCTTCCAAGGATAAGCTACCATCTATCTACCTTATGCTAATTCCATTTTGCTATTTACTTTGAGGGTGAGCCTGGGATATGTCTTGGCTCCTTCCTATCTTATGACTAGAGGCATTATTGGATATCTTGTAGAATCTTGTTGTATCAATAAGTTATGTGTTGTAATTCGAGCTTATGATTATGGTTATCTATTAGATACGACTAATGTGGATTGATTATAACTATTATGATAACTATGAATGTCTTGATGTGAAATGTGGAAGATCCTATATCCCGTATTGCCCCAATAGAGTGAGCCATACTTACCCATCCTTAGTTCTTATGTGCTATATGCTATGTGAATCCATGTTAATCCCTTATCCTTATGACATCCTCATAGCATGAGTCCTACTTTCTCGTCTCTTAGAACTATGTGTTTGTGATTTATATATACGTTTCCGAACCAATGATGTGAATATGGATACTTGAGGCTTGTTTGGGAACTCTTAGGTTCCCATTCACCAGGTCACTCCTAGACGCTAGGTTCGGGTCGAGACATAGATAGAGCTGAGGCAAAGGCCTGTGATGTAGTTATCATAAATATGGTCCCAACGTGCCACTTTCAGCTTCAGTTTTATTTGATCTAGGATATACTAATAAATATGTGTTGGACTATTTTACTTTTGATATTGATATTATGTGTGAGTCTCTTGCCGAGCCTATTTGTGTTTCCACTTCAGTAGGTGAATCTTTAGTGGTGAATTGGTTGTATTGAGGTTGTGTTGTGGCTTTTGTGGGGAGAGATACCATTGCTGATTTGATATTATTATATGTTTCATTTCGATATGATATTGGGCATGGATTGGTTATCAGCATATATCATGCTATTCTTGACTATCATGCAAAGATCATGACACTATCTTGCCCTTGATTTTTGTCGGTTGGTATAAACTGGAGCACCTTAGTCCTATCCTAAGGGCATTATTTCTTATATGCATGCTTTTAAGACAATGGACAAGGGATTCTTAGCTTATTTGGTTCATGGCTGTGATTTGCAGGATCTATCATCTTTGGAGACTACCAGCGTTGCTAGGGAGTTTATGGATGTATTCTTGACTAATTCATCAGGTGTTCCTCTGGATCGTCATACTGACTTTGCTATTGATGTGGAGTTGCGAATTAAGCCTATATATATGCTTCATATTGGATCGCCCTAACAGAATTGAATGAGTTAAAGGAACAAATGGAATCTTTGTTGAAGAAGGGATTTATTCATCCGAGTACATCTCCTTGGGTCCTCCTACATTAATTGTAAAGTAGAAGGATGGCACTAAGTGTATGTGTATTAACTACCGCCAGCTTAAGAAAGAACAAATATCCCTTGCCTCGTATTGATGATCTTTTTGATTATTGTAGGATGACTAGGTATTCTCCAAGATTGACTTAAGGTTCGGTATCATCAGTTATGAGTTCAGGAGTTTGATATCTCAAAGAAAGTTATAAGGACCCGTTATTGGCATTATGAGTTCATGGTTATGCTATTCAGGTTACCTAATGCCTTGCCTGCCTTAATGGAGTTAATGAATTGAGTATTCAAGCCCAATTTAGGTATCTTTGTGATTGTTTTCGTAGGTGATATATTGGTTATTACAAGAGCGAAGCAGATCATGTTCAACACTTTGAGATATATACTGATCACTGGAGTCTCAAATACATCTTTTGTTAGCCTAATATGAACATGAGGCAATGTAGATAGTTGGAGTTGCTTAAAGACTATAATATCTCTATTCTATATCACCCTAGGAAGGCCAATATTGTGGCAAATGCTTAGAGCTGGAAGGCTACTAGTATGGGGAGTCTGGCATTCTTGAGTTCTAAGGAGAAGTCCTTAGCTTTTGGATGGTCAATCACTTGCTAGACAGATGGTTCATTTTGATATTTCTCCTCCTTACTATGTTTTGGCCTTTGTTGAGACTAGATCTTCCTTATTTAATCTGATATGTCCTCATCAGTTTGAGGATACCAGATTAATCATGATTCGTGACAAGGTGTTGATAGGTGAAGCCAAAGTGGCTATTACTGATTTTGATGGTATTTTGAGGTTTAATGGTAGAGCTTGTGTACAAAAGGTAGGAGATTGGGTGAGATTGATACTAGAATAGGCCTATTGTTCAAGATATTCCATTCATCCGAGTGCGGCTAAGATGTATCATGATCTTAAACAACATTATTATGGTTTAACATGAGGAGAAACATAGTTGAGTTTGTGATCAATTGTTTGAATTGCCAATCAGAAAAGTCTGAACATCAAAAGCTTGATAGATCGATTCAAAGGATTCCCATTCCTGAGTAGAGGTGGGCGAGAGTGACTATGGACATTGTAATAGGTTTCCCCATGGCCTTGGGCAAGTTTGATTCAATTTGGGTTGTAAATCGATTGACCAAGTTAGCACACTTCCTACCAGTGAACACTAGCTATAGTACAGAGCAGTTGTCTAGGTTATATATTCGTGATACTGTCAGATTGCATGGTATACTAGTGTTTATCGTATTAGACAGAGGTTTTGTGTTTGCTTCTCAATTTTGGAGGGCTCTATAGCATGGTTTGGGTATTAGAGTGGATTTGAGTTCAACTTTTCACCCTCAAACTGATGGTTAATCAGATAGCACCATTCAGCTGCTGGAGCACATACATAGGCATGTGTTATTTATTTTAGCGGCCAGCGGGAGCAACATTTACCTTTGGCAAAGTTTGCATATAACAATAGTTACCACTCTAGCATTTGGATGTCACTGTTTGAGGGTTTGCATGGTCAGAGGTGTAGATCACCGATCAGATGGTTTGATTCAGCTTAAGCCAAGGAGTTGCGTGCACATTCGCTTCAGCATGCCATGGACTAATTTCGATTGATTAAGAGTAGACCTTTGACAACGCAGAGTTGCCAAAAGCATTATGTTGATAATAGTGTTAGGCCTCTTGAGTTCTCTGTTTGGGGTTTAGCTAAAAGTATCAGCCATGAATGGTGTAACGAGATTCGGGAAAAGGGGCAAGCTTAGTCCCAGATTCATCGGCCCATTTTAGATTTTGAGGAGGGTTGGTGAGGTAGTCTCTGAGTTGGCTTTACCATCGAGATTATCTTTTATTCATCCTATTTTTCATGTTTCCATTCATCATCAATATATTCTAGATGAGACCCATGTGATTTCTTGTGACTCTGTTGAGTTGTGTCTAGATTTGTCCTTCGAAGAGGAGCCTATAGCTATACTGAAGTTTATGATGATTATCAACATGTGATAGAATGTATAATGTATAAGAAAACATTCATGAAAAAATATCCATAGTGACTCAATACATATCTATCAATCTCTCTCCATGAAGGGGCACATCAAGAACAATTCCATGCATTAGTTTAACTTACGTACATGGAAAGTTGATATTACAATCGAAAATAGAGGAATACTAGCTTTCTTCGGGAAAACCCTTGTTCTTGGTAGTTCTTTTATAGTGGAAGAATTTAGAAAGACATTGGTTCAAGGGATACCATTTGATTCTTGAATTCTTGACTTAGAATCTTTAGAGTTCTTGATGAAGAACCCTAATTCTTGAAGAAGAGGAATCAAGAAATCCTTTCTTGGAATTCTTGAATTTGTTTTCTTGAAACCCTAGATTATGATTTGAGATTCTATTAGAGATTCATGAATAGATGAAGAAATTTGGGTTGCGATGCCTGAAAATTTTGATGAAGAACTTACCTTGATGATGAATCTTGAAAACTAACCTAACTTGATGATTTTCCTAATGATTCTTGAGAGTTTATGTTTAGGAGTGAAGTAGAGGGTTTTACTTATGAAGAACAGATGTTTTATGCATTTTGGGACCTTAAATAGCTCCCAAAGGTTATAGAACAGTAGTACCCTCAAAAGAAAAATAAAAGTACATCATTTAGCTTATCTAGAAAAGTTTACGTCAAGTAAACAACGCGGAGCTTTCGTGGACCTTCAGACAACTCTGCATCTCTTTAGTAAAATGGTTATAATGTTTTACTCCTCACTCCAACTAAGGCAAAATTTGAAATATTGGAAAGCTAATTCAAAGATCTTCTACTTAGTATATCTTAGGTCACCTAACTTGTTATTGTCTAGGAGACATGGTCATTTGAAATTGAGCCTTTTAACAACTCATACAAAACCTTAGTTAATAGAAATGTTTTTAATTTATGTTGACCTTGGGTGTCTATTATGACCTAAAACTACATCTACCATACTTCAATTACTTAGGAAAGAACATATACCTTCATATCTCAGATTTATTGGATCACCACTAACTATAAATCTGTGACAAGTCTACGATGTGGACATGTCACACACTTTTCTGGAATTGCATTTTTTCTTTTCGATCATGTTGTTCTAAAAATCAACAAAGACCATTTTTTCATATAATATCATGCTAATCAGGTTTCCAGCTTTTAATTTTCCAAAAAGTTTGGGAAGATATGTTACACAAGTTTTCTTTCGGTATTTTGGTAATTTTTACTGGGTGTTACACATGATATGCCTTGAATTCATGTATTAAACATGCATTTTCTGATATTGGTCTAATCCATATTTATTGTGCTTATTTTAGCTTATTTCATGTCTCATTAACCTCATATATACTTATATGTTACGTTTAATTATGATGGAATTAAAATTTTATCCATGCATTGAATCTTCAATACTTAATATATTATAACATACTAACGCATATTTACCTACATGATTTAATCATTCAGGGATGGGTAATCCTCCACTAGCTTGTGACTAGTATTCGGCGAACAAAACTAGATCTACTGTTGTAGTGAGCCCTTAGACTGGGACTCTTCCACTACTTCCTTCCTGCCCGTCTTTAGCTTATTGTGAGATGATGTTTTGTAGCCCTTCTGAGGCACTTACTTTCATTATTGTATTATCTAGATTTCTTTTTATTGATGGAGACTGTTTGTTACTGGTCCTATTTACTTATGCTGTAGTTGGTATGCATAAAGACATAGTAATGATTTAGTTATTTCCACTATTTTAAGGTTGCTTCATTGTTCAAAAAGCCCATATCCCTCTTTCCCTCATATCTTTTCCACATTATCTTCCTCTTTATTACCTTTGAATTCTTGAGATTCTTAGATGGCTTGGGTGAGGGGCCTCCAAGAACCTCATTCACCGTGTAACAACTAGGCCCCTAGCTCAGGTCGTTACAATCTTTGTATCATAGTATGAGGTTTTAAAATGTTCCTCAATTGTCCATGCACATCTCGTAGCGTAGGGTCTAATTCAAGGTTGTGAAGCGTAACACTATCTTGAGTGAGAGTATACAAGATTGTTAAGGAAAGTCTTCCCTTCTTTTTTATTCAATGTTGTGCCTTAGAGTTGAGTAAGCTTTCTGCTATCTAATGACAAGATTTTGTTTCTTTCTAGATTATGCCATCCTGAAGAGACCCCCAGCAATGATGTACTTTGAACAAACAAGTCCGTCCACTCCAATAGGATGAGGGAGATTCTCATGCGGCATTTAGAGTTGCTTTCACGATTTTGTCCCAAGCGTGATCTAACAATCACAATAGGGAGATAGTTGTGCCTCTCCAAATACCTAACCTAGTTGCCATAGTCCGTGACTTCATATGAATGAACCCGCCACAATATTGTTGGTCAAAGGCAGTTGAGGATCTTATGGAATTTATGGAGAAAGCCTACAAGGTTGTGGCGATGATAGGTGTATCATCAGACGACAAACCTGAGTTGGTGGCTTATCGTCTTAAAGGGGTTGCTAAGATTTAGTACAAGTAGTGGGCCTATGCGAGAGGACAAGAAGTGGGTCCATGGTTGGGAGGGATTCATGCGTGTATTCCTAGACCAGTTCTTCGCCATTGAGCTTAGGGAGTGATGGTTAAGGAATTCACCAACTTGAAGCAAAGGGGCGTGAGTGTGAGGGAATATGCCCTCAAGTTCACTCATTTTACCAAGTATGCTCCATTTATGGTCACGGATCTAAGGGGTCACATGAGCAAATATATTTTGGGTGTCTCTAAGTTGGTTTCCAAAGAATGCAAAGTGGTGATGTTGGTCAAAGAGATAGATATTTCCTATCTAATGATCTACGCCTAACAACCTGAAGAGGAGAAGCTCTACGAAAGGGCAAGGGAGTCGAAGAGGGATCATGTTGATGGTGGGAAATATTCTCATCAAAGCAGTGGTGGCTACAAATCTCAAGGTAGAGCAACATAAGGATCCACCAATACTCCTCCTCCTAGAAAGGAACAAGGAGTTGCCCCAAAGACCCAAAGTCCTAATAGCTCCAAGTATAGAATATCCCATAAGGGGGGATTCTTAGCTGGGTCCGATGCTTGCTTCAGTTATGGAAAGCCTGGTCACCATGCTAAGAACTATAGGAGTAGAGGCACAAGGCCCCAACTCTAGAGTTGTCAAGCTCATGATGCCCCAAGAGCCAACTGGTTCTATGCCCTTCACAGTCATCAAGAGGTTGAGGAAGCCCTAAATATGGTCATCGATATGTTATGAGTTTATGATTCAGAGGCATATGCACTTTTAGATTTGGGAGCAAACTTGTCTTTTGTAACCCCTTGCTTTGCATATAAGTTTCAAATACATCCTGAAGTCCTCCATGAGGCTCATGAGGTACGTAATCCCATGGGTGACCCTATCATAGCCCGAAGAGTCTATAGGGGTTGTTCTATTTCTATTCTGCATAGAGTAATCCTATGCAATTTATTTAGGATCTCCATGGTAGGCTTCAATGTAATTTTGGGGATAGATTGGTTGCATGCTTCCTATGCCTCCATTGATTGTAGAACTCATAGGGTTAAATTCCAATTCCCTAATGAGCCATTTCACGAATACAAGGGTAGTATCTCTTCATGTAAAGGTCGATTCATTTCTTTTGTTAAGGCCCATAAGATGATTTCCAAGGGGTGTATCAACAACTTGGTGAGGATAAAAGATGTCTCTTCCAAAGTTCCCTCCTTTCAAATCGATTCATGTTGCTAGTGAATTCCCCGATACTTTCCCAGGTGAGTTATAGGTGTTCCTCCTGAATGAGCGATAGACTTTGGTATAGATCTTTTACCCGATACTCATCCCATCTCAATTACTTCTTATAGAATGGCTCCTGCAGAATTGAAGGACTTGAAAGTGCAATTGAGAGATTTGTTGGAGAAGGGTTTCATCCAACCTAGGTGGTCTCCACGGGGTTCCCCTGTGCTATCGTAAGAAAGAAGAATGGGTCACTTTGCATGTTAATTATCGACAGCTCAGTAAGGTCACCATTAAGAATACATATCCTCTTCTAAGGATAGATGATTTGTTTGATCAACTACAAGGGGCAACTCACTTCTTCAAGATTGCCTTGAGATTTGGCTATCACCAATTGTGGGTGAAAGAAAATGACATCCTTAGATGACTTTCCAAACTAGGTATGGTCATTTGTCATTTGGCCTCACTAATGCACATGCAATATTTATGGATCTTATGAACCGAGTGTTCAAGTCTTAACTTGACATGTTCATTATAGTTCTTATTGATGTCATTTTAATCTATTAACATGGTGAAAAAGAGCACATAGAGTACTCGAGAGTAGTATTGCAGACCTTGAGGGAATAAAAGATCTACGCAAAGTTTGACAAGTGCGAGTTTTTGCTAGATGAGGTTGCCTTCCTTGGGAATGTAGTATCTAGAGAGGGCATCAAGGTTGATCCTAAAAAGACAGAGGCAGTAAGAAATTGGCCAAGTCTATTGACTCCCACTAACATAAGGAGTTTCTTAGGTCTAGTTGATTACTATAGACAGTTTATGTAGGACTTCTCCAATATTTCATCTCCACTCACCAAGCTCACTCAAAAGAAGGCTAAATTCTTTTGCACGAATGAATGTGAAAGGAGTTTCCAGACCTCGAAGGTTCGGTTGACTTTCACCACCATATTTACATTAATAAAGAGGAGATGGTTTTGTTGTGTATTATGATGCATCAATTATTGGGTTGGGTTGTGTTCTAATGCAAAATGGTAAGGTAATTGTCTATGCTTCACAACAGTTGAATGTATATGAGAAGAATTACTCAACTTTTGACCTTGAAATTGTGGTGGTGGTGTTTGCCTTATTGATCAGGTCATAGTATTTTTATGGAGTCCATGTGGATGTTTTCACCGAACTCAAAAGCCTCTAACATGTGTTCACCCAAAAGGATCTTAGCTTGAGGCAATAGAGATACTTAGATCTACTCAAGCGTTATAATATGAGTGTGAAGTACGATCCATGAAAAGCCAATGTGGCATTTGACAACCTCACTAGAATTTCTACGAGTAGTGTGTCCCATATAGAAGTGGTTGGGAAAAGGGAGTTGGTTAGATATATTCATAGGTTGGCAAGGCTAGGAGTGAAATTGAATGAGTCTATAAATGGTGGTGTATTGGTTATTCATGGATTAACGTCTTCTCTGATCGATGAGGTCAAGGTGAAGCAAGATCTTAATTTAATTTTGGTTGAGTTGGAAGCTTTCATGAAATATGGAAAGGCCAAGGTCTTCATACAAGGGGGAAATGGTTCACTCATGTATTAAGGTAGGTTGTGTGTACATAGTGATGATGAATTGAAGAGGTTGATCATGCAAGAAGTACACAACTCTTCTTACTTCATTCATCTTGGCATTACCAAAATGTATAGAAATTTGAGAAAAATTTAAAGGTGGAATGGAATGAAAAGGACATTTCACAAATTGTGTCTGAATACGTTAACTTCTAGTAGGTAAAAGTCAAACACCAATGGCTAGATGATTTAGCTCAAGATATTAATGCTCCCACCTTCAAGTTGAAAGATAATAATATGGACTTTGTAGTATGGTTCCCGAGAACCAAAAAGCATTTTGACCCCATATGAGTGATAGTTGTCTGCATGACTAAGTCAGCTCATTTATTATCAGTGAAAACTACATTTACTGCTAAGGACTATGCCCACTTGTATATCTTAGAGTTGGTAAGGTTGCATGAGATTCTATTGTCTATCATATTGGATCGTGGAGTTGAATTCATTTCTCAATTTTGGACGTCGTTCCGAAGAAGAGTTGGCACTAGAGTTAAGTTGAGCACATGTTTTCATCCACAAATTGATGAGTAAGCCAAAGGGACTATTCAAACCTTAGGGGACATGTTCAGATCTTGCGTGTTGTAATTCAAAGGCATTTGTGATGAGCATTTGCCACTTATTGAGTTTTACAACAATAGCTTCCATGCGAGTATCAGGATGGCACCATTTGAAGCAGTGCATGTTGGATGGTGTAGATCGCCCTATTAGGTGGTTCGAAGTCTGTGAGATGGCATTAATAAGATCAGATTCTGTGATAAATTCTATGGAGAAAATTAAAAGCACAAAGGAGAAATTGCAGACAACCCAAAGTCGACAAAAGCCCTACTCGGATGTAAGGAGAAGGGAGCTTGAGTTCCAAGTCAGTGATTGGGTCCACTTGAAGGTATCTCTGATGAAAGGTGTCCTCCTATTCGGTAAGAAAGGGAAGTTGAGCCCAAGGTAATGGGACCTTACGATATGGTGAAGAGAGTGGGAAAAGTGGCTTGTGAGTTAGATCTATCCAATGAATCACATTTGATTCATCTGGTTTTCTATATATCGATGTTGAGGAAATTCATGGGTGACCCAAGTTCAATAGTTCCCTTGAATGATGTGAATATTGAATAGGATTTGAGTTATGAAGAGATACCAGTTGAAACCTTAGACCGGTGAGTAAAGAAGCTAAGGAACAAGGAAGTCCAGTTCGTCAAGGTGTTTTAGAGGAGCCAACACATTGAGGGTGCTACATGGGAAGCAAAAGCTGATATAATTAAGCACTATCCACATCTATTCCACTCCACTCAATACTAAGGTACTAAGAAGTACTTCTAAAATCCCCAAACCCTATGCATTTAAGGCACTCATGATGTATGCATTTATTTGATGTTTATGAGGTATTTTGGAGTATATTTTAAAGTGTAAATTAGAAATTTTTTAAGAAATGATGTTGAATTGCATTTTGCATGCATACTGGGTTATTTACTGCTAGTTTACTCTTTAGGGCTACTTTTAAGTCCATTCAGAGATGAATATTCCCAATGGGAAGATATAGTAATACCCTCCAGTTTAGAAACCCTGAGTGTAGAAACGTTGGTCTAAAAAAGGACTGAGAACCTGGTCCACAAGAAAGTCTACAACCCATAAATTTTTCTATGACTCATAGAATGGTTCATGAGTAGGATTCCAAACATTCGAAAATTTGGAGTTTCAAGAATTGTAATCCATGACTTATTAGATGGACCGTAGAAAGTTATATGACTCATATAAGGTTTGTATAAAAGGAGTAAGATACAAGGTGAAATTTTGCAAAGTGCGGAAAGACTCTACGAGTCCAACCACAACCAGTAGAAAATGGTATGGTCCATCCAATTTGGGTAGTTCCCAATTCAGCAAAGGCCATATTTCAAGATTCTTAGGTGATCCATCAGATGAAAGGGTCTACGATCCGTAAAATAATCTATGGCCAATAGTTCGGGTCTCGTATATGGCTCTCGACAGTTTTGATTAAGGGGTAGTTTGGTCATTTCTCATAATTCTATTCCTATACTACATAGTTTGGGGGACAAAAAAAGGGGACCTATATTAGTCTTCAAGCCCTAGAAACACTACTTATTCTCTCATTCCTTTAATTTCAAATTCCTAGGGCTAGAGCTCTCAAGAACAAGGCTATGGTTTCCAAGCTCCTTCCTCAAAACTTCAATTCAGATACTCCCTAATTTCTTAGGTATGTGAGGTTATTTATGTGTGTCCTTTCACCCATAAAGTTCCCTATTATGCATGTTACCTTTTCTTTAAGTTCATGACATTTAATGCATTCTTATGAAGATTTTACGGTCTTATGCTACTATATGATGTTCCTAAATTTCAATGACTATTTTTTGAAGTAAATGCACTTATTTTTTTGAGGTGTGATGTTGATTCTAAGATGGGTCTTGATATGAATCATGTTGAACGATTTTAATATTTCTTTTTAATGAAATTTCTTAAGACTTATGTGATTTATGATTGTTGCATGCATCAAATAAGCACACCTTTTTTTTCAATGAAAGATCTTATGAATTATGACTATGAATAGGGCATTTACGAAGTGCTTCAAAGTTATGTTTTCCAAATATATGTTTAAAGATATTATTTCCCTAAAAAATGTTTGAGAAAGATTCTTCAGTTTGAGCTACTCCTACTGAATACTAATGATTCTAAATTATATTTAAAGATTCCATGGGATTACTTAGCACAAAGAGGACTTGAGATTGGGACTCATCCCTGATGCATGACCATTGAAGCTAAATCTCAATTTCCCTAAATATGTTCCACCATAGGAGCCTTGTATGCTAGGCTAGTGGATTCATATAGGCGCCAAAGTTATTACAGATACTAAGTTTCAGATATATACTTTGGCTAGCAGATTCCTCTTTTCCCAATGGAAGTAGTACATTCCCCTTTTCCCAATGGAAGAAGTTTATTGGATTTCATTATTAACTCATATGATCTTACTGTCAATTATGGTCCATTCCCACAAATTTGTATGATTCCATGATATGCCTTGAATTTGTGTGTTAAATATGCATTGTCTCATACTGGTCATAGTCCTATTTCTTGTGCATGTTTTGGCTTATTTCATGTCTCACTAACCTTCTGTATACTTATATTTAAGTTTAATTATGATGAGATCACAATTTCATCCATGCATAGCATCTGACACATCTAGTACATTCAAACGTACTAATGCATATTTGCCTACATGATTTAACCATATAGGGGTAGGTACTCCTCCATCTACTCATGGCTATTATTTGACGGCCAAGACTAGATCTATTATTGTGGTAAGCTACTAGACTGGGACTCCTGTACTCTTTTCTTCCAGCCTACATTCACCTTATTTTGAGAAGACCCTTCTAAGCCACTTACTTTGAGTATTGTATTGTCTAGATTTCTTTATATTGATGGAGACTGTCTGTTACCGATCCCATCGACTTATGATGTAGTTGATATGCATATGGACAAAGTGATGATTTAGTTATTTCCACTATTTTAATGTTGCTTCATTGTTAGAAAATCCCATAACCCCTTTTCTTTCATGTCTTTTCCTGCATTATGTTCCTGTTTATTACCTATAAATGCTTGAGATGCTTAGATAGCTTGGCTGAGATACCTTCGGGAATCTCATTGCCTATGTGAAAACTAGACCCTTAGCTCAAGTAGTTACATGTGGATAGTGCTTCATCATATTCGCTTCTGCTTCCAATGTAGCACCCTCAACTTACTAGTTTCTCCAGAGTACTTTAATGAATGCAACTTCCTTGTTCCTTGGCTTCTTCACTTGCTGGTCTAGAATTTCTACTGATACCTTCTCATAACTTGAATCCTCTTCAATGTTCACATCATGAAAAGGAACTATGGAACTTGGGTCACTTATGAATTTCCTCAACATCGACATATGGAAGATCGAATGAATCAAGTGCAATTCGTTTGGTAGATCCAACTCATACGCTACTTTCCTACTCTTTTCACCAACTTGTTGCGTCTCACATATCTAGGACCCAATTTACTTTTCTTATCGAACTAGAAAACACCTTTCAATGGAGACACCTTCAAACAAACCTTATCATATATTTCGAACTCCAATTCCCTTCTTCTCACATTAGAGTGGGACTTTTGTTGGATTTAGTTGTCTGTAGCTTCTCCCTTATGCTGTTAATTTTCTCCATGACATTCATCACAAAGTCCTGTCCTATTAATGCAAGAATAAGCAATCTAGATCGTCTACAATACAAGGCTTCAAATGGTGCCATCCCAATACTCGCATGAAAGCTATTGTTGTAGGTAAACTTGATAAGTCAACAATGTTCATCCCATTTCCCCTTTGAATTCAAACACACAAGCTTTCAACACATCCTCTGACATTTGAATAGTCCTCTCAGCTTGCTCGTCGATTTGGGAATTAAAATTCATACTCAACTTCATCCTAATGCCAAGTAGTCATTGGAATGATTTCCAAAAGTGAGATGTGAATTGAACTCCACGATCCATTATAATGGACCATGGAATCCCATAAAAGCTCACTAACTCTCAGATATACAAGCAAGCATAGTCTCAATAATGAATATCATCTTGACCGGTAGGAAATGGGATGACTTCATCTTGCAATAAACTACAACCCATATGGAGTGAAAATGCTTTTTTGTCTTAGAAATCAAACTAAAAAATCCATGTGGAGCTCTTCCCACTTCCAAGTAGGAATGTCGATGTCTTGTGCTAGTCCACCTGGCCATTGGTGTTTAGCTTTCACCTGCCAACAATTGGCACATTTGGACACAAATTGAGAAATGTCCTTATTCATCCCATTCCACCAATATATCTCTCTCAAATCTCTATACATCATGGTCGTACCGTGATGAACAGAATATGAAGAGTTATGGTCTTATTTCATGATCAACTTATTCAACTTGCTACCATTGGGCACACAAAACCTTCATTGATATCGGAGTGCACCATCTCCCCCTTGTCAGAAGACTTCTATCTTCCCATCCCTTATAAATGTTTTTAACTCAAGAAAGGCGAGATCAAGATTTTGCTTTGCCTTAACCTTATCAATCAAAGAAGATGCAGACCTATAAAAAACCATAGCACCATAATATCAAGTGCACTCAATCTTACTTCCAGTCTATCCAATCTATGAATGTCTTTGGCCAAATCCCTTTTTCCATCATTTTCTATACAGACACACTATACATGAAAATTCTACTATGGGCATCAGCTACCACATTAAGGAAAAGACGTGTCTCGAGTACAAATCCCTTTAGGTGAACACATGTTGGAGACTCTTGTAATTGGTAAAAACATCCACATGAACTCTATAAAAGTAATGTCACAAAATCTTTAAGACAAATGCTACCACCGTAAGCTTAATGAAGTGACCCCAAAAAGTGCTTGAAAGTGTGCCTCGGAATTGCCCAAAATCATAATTTCCATATATCTCAAAATTCGTGCGTGATATCAAAAATCTGAATTCATATTTTTGTTCAAGAGGCAAAATTGATTGGGAAATTGTTTAACCCTCGATTTTAGAGCAACTGTATCAAAATTTAAAAAATGCAAAAATGCAACTTTCAATGAGCATTCGCACCCATGGCGTGACGTGCCAAGGGCGTGCCGCTGTGTTAAAAATGTGACTGTTTTCCACTTCTGTCCAAGGCTTTTGGGTCTTTGGGCTAACGCTTCCTTTGCGTGAAAATACCTATACTTAGCCATATTTCACCAACATATTGTTCATGACATTCTCCCATACTCTCTCAAACACTTAGACAGTATTTCACCTCAAAATTGAAGTGTCCAAATCTCTTTCGGATCTTAAGGATTTCCCTCAACTTCAAGTCTCCATTAAAATATTCATCAAGGACTTCTCCAAAGCTAAGATATGTGGATTTCAGTCATGGCCTTCACCCATGAAGCCCAAACTTCCTTTTTACCGAATTTTCATTATTTCAAGTTGAGCTACTTATGTACCTTACTTATTATGAATTAGACTATGAAACTATGTTGGAGTTTCATGAAATTGTGACGATTTTGCATGTTTTGAGCTATGGATCTAAGATCCATTATGGTATTTGATGAAGGGTTTTGATGTATATTGCTTAAGGGTGTTCCAAGTATTGATGGATGGTTTTATATTAAATTTTGTTGCGTGATTTCACTCCTAAATTTCATTGTTTTACACTAGTACTATACAACCCCCAAGTGTTTGATAAAATGTCCGGTTATGGTCCAATGCATGTCTTATGAGTTGGATGACTTTATGATGATGAAAGGGATGTATGCATATGATACTTTTTCTTTAGTGTTGGGAATTAACTATACCCCAGGGTTGAGAGCCCGGGTAACCATGTCGAGGGGTTTCTACCTTGATAACCACATCGAGGGGTTTATACCATGATATCAGGGTTGAGGGGTTGGTACCTCATTCATCATGGGTGGTGCGATGGGATGATCCACCAACCAATCAAAGGGTTTGTACCTTAATAACCAGGTTTAGGGTTGGTACCTTAATCACCATGAGTGGTAGGATGAGACGATCCACAAACCAATTAAGGGGTTGGTATCTCAATAGAATATGAATACTACAATGATGGTCACTTCTTGTACATGTATTATGTTTTATATAAGAATGATTTTACTTCAAGCATCATTCATACATGCCATATTTCTATATGCTTAACCATTGCATTTTTTATGCATTTTATTTATGGTGCTTATCACTTGTTGTATTGCATTCTGCATACTTAGTACATTCAAATATACTAACACATACTTTGTGCCTACATGATATCACCATGTAGGAATTGGAGTCACACTTGATCATCCTCCTCACATGGCCAGTACTGTCTATCTCAAGCTAGTTGGTGAGTCCTCCATTCCGAGGACAATGACTATATTCTTATGTTATGTATTAACACTCTCTTTTCTTGATGTATGTTTCCTTTTTACCATGAGGGTGAGCTCAGTTGTATGTCTTGGACCCCGCTAAGTTCTATGTTTAGAGGTATTGTTGGACACGTTATGTATTTATGCCATGAGGCTTGACTCTCTTGTTTGACGTTTATGTCATGAAAGCTTTTCTTTAGTCCCTTTTACCATATTACTAATTCAATAATGTTGTTCAATTACTTTTGCTACCAATGATGTATAATAATATGTTAAGAGGTTTGTTAGGGGTCCTTTTGGGTTCCCCATTCTCCATGTCACGTCTAGGCCCTAGACTTGGGTCATGAAAAATTTGGTATCAGATCACTAAGTTATTCAGCCCTCGGCATCCAACACATCGCATAGATTAGAACCTTGTTCATGTTTGTGTTGTGTACCACAACTATGAGCAAGGGGCTATGAAATATTTTAGGAAATGTTTCCCTTCTTGTTGATCTAAGTTGTGCTATAGAAGATAGACAAGGCTTTCCCCCTAACTATTGTTATTTGCTATGCTAGCACATGCCAAACACTAGAGGAAGAAGAGCCCGCACTCTCGAGGAACAACTACCTCATGGTGAGCTCTGGGATACTCTCATTTTTCTTGCCCAACATGTGGCCAATCAAGTCAATCAAGGGGCCCAAGCCCCACGTGCTACTACCCTGGGGTATAGGGTGAGAGAATTCATGAGGATCAATCCCTCGGAATTCTATGAGTCAAAGGTGATGAGGATCCTCAAGAGTTCATTGATGTGATCTACAAGGTTTTTGCTATTATGGGTGCTAGATCAGAAGAGAAAGTGGAGTTGGCGGCTTACCAACTCAAGGGGGTGACAGAAACATGGTATACTAAATGGAAGAAGTAGAAGGGAAATAATAATGTGGTGCTTTGGGAGGAGTTCAAGGCAGCTTGTCTTAATCAGTTCTTCCCTCTTAAGCTTAGCGAGGCCAAGAGGTGGAGTTTATGAATTTGAAACAAGGGCCTATGAGTGTGAAGGAGTATGCCCTCAAGTTCAATCAACTCTCTAAATATTCTCCCCACTTGGTTGCCGACAAGGTCTAGAATGAACAAGTTCTTGATGTGTGTATCCAATTTAGTGAGTGAGGAATGTCGGTCCACTATGTTGATTAGTGACATAGATTTGTCCTATTTGATGACCTATGCCAAACAAATAGAGCAGGAAAAGTTGAGGAAGACAAGGAGTAATGAGGACAAGAGGGCCCATTTTGATGGAAAGTTCCAAAGTAGAAAGAATGGCTAGTTCCACCAAGGCTAAGGGTCTTCTCATGCTTCTAATAGGGGTTTTCCCAATAACTTTCCAAGGGGCCAAGGTGTTGGTGTTGTGGTTCCTAATAATGGGTGTTCAAAAATATCGTAGGAGTCAAGGGGGCCCATGTTTGAATAATGCATGTTATAGATGTGGGGAAGTGGGTCACAAAAAGATGGATTATCCTCGTAATCTTAACTAGGGCAAGGAGGTTCATCCATAAGGTGCAAATATGGTTCCTTTGGGTAGAGATTGTCAACAAGGTGGTTCCCCACGGCACAGTTGGTTATATGCACTCCAAGGGAGCCAAGTGGTTGAGGAGGTTCCCTAAGTCATCCCCGGTATGTTAAAAGTCTTTGATTTTGATGTGCATGCATTGATTGATTCGGGTGCCACTTTTTCTTTTATTACCCCCTTTGTTTCAAATAAGTTCCATGTTGAGCCCGAATTATTCTGAGTCTTATGAGGTGTCTACTATTACTGGTGTATCTATTATTGCTAGAAAGGTTTATTGAAATTGTTCTGTTTGCATTTTGCATAAGATATTGCTTAGTGATCTTTTTGAGTTAGAGATGGTGGATTTTTATGTCACTGTTGCGATAGATTAGTTGCATGCATACTATGCTTCTATTGTTCATAGAACCCATAGGATCAAATTCTAATTCCCAAGTGAAGTCATTCTTGAGTGTGAGAGTCATGATGTGATGGTCAAGGGTAGATTCATCTCTTGCATTAAAGCCCATAAGTTGATCTCTAAGGGGTGTCTTTATCATCTTGTGAAGGTTAGGGATGTGGAGTCCAAGGCAATTCCTATTGAATCGGTTCCGGTGGCAAAATAAGCTCCTGAATATCTTCCCAATTGATCTTCCCGGTATTCCTCCCTAAAGAGAAATAGATTTTTGGCGCAGACCTCCTTCCCGATACTCAACCTATTTTTATTCCCCCTTACAGTATAGCTTCGGCGGAGTTAAAAGAGTTGAAGGAGTAATTAAGAGACTTCCTGGAGAAGGATTTCATTTGGCCTAGCTAATCACCTTGGGGTACACCGCTGTTGTTTATGAAGAAGAAAGATAGGTCCCTTAGAATGTGTATTGACTACCGGTAACTCAGTAGGGTCACCATAAGTAATAAGTATCCTCTTCCAAGAATGTTAATTTGTTTGACCAATTGCAAGGGGCTAGCCATTTCTCTAAGATTTAGCTTCGGTTCGAGTATCATCAAGTGAAGGTGAGGGACTGTGACATTCCCAAGACGGCCTTCCAATCTAGGTATGGGCATTATGAATTAGTGGTTATGTCTCTTGGGATGACCAATGCACCGGCTGTCTTCATGGATTTTATGAATAAGGTCTTCAAACCTTATCTTCATTTGTTTGTTCTGGTCTTCATTGATGATATTTTGATCTATTCTTATAGTGAGGAGAAGCATATAAGTCATTTGAGGGTAGTGTTACAAATGTTGAGGGAATAAAAGTTGTATGCTAAATATGAGAAATGTAAATTTTGGTTGAAGGAAGTTTCCTTTCTAGGTCATGTGGTGTCGGGGGATGGTGTTAAGGTGGACCCTAAAAAGATGGATATGATTAGAAATTGGCTTCGACCATTGACCCTATCGGATATTAGAAGCTTCTTGGGCGTAGTGGGTTACCACTGGAGGTTTGTGAATGGCTTTTCTTCTATTTCTTCTCCTATGACCAAGTTGACTCAAAAGAAAGCCAAATTAGTGTGGACCGATGAGTGTGAAAAGTGTTTCCAAACATTGAAGGATAAGCTTATGTCCGCTCCTATTTTGTCACTACCGGAAGGGATAGAGGGGTTCGTTGTGTATTGTGATGCTTCTTGAGTTGGTTAGGGTTGTATTCTAATGCAAAATGGTAAGATGATAGCCTATGCCTCTAGACAATGCAAAGTTCACGAAAAGAATTATCCTACTCATGATCTTGAACAAGCCGCCGTGGTATTTACATTAAAGATTTGGCGTCACTATTTGTATGGGGTGCATGTTGATGTGTTCACCGATCATTAGAGTCTCCAATATGTCTTCACAGAAAAAGATCTTAATTTGAGGCTAAGAAGGTGGTTATAATTTCTTAAGGACTATGATATGAGTGTGCATTATCATCCTAGTAAGGCTAATGTGGTAGCCGATGCTTTGAGTAGGGTGCCCATAGGTAGCCTAACACATGTAGATGACGCTAGAAAAGGGGTGGCTAAGGAGGTCCATCTGTTAGCTAGATGGGGAATTAGGTTGGAAGAGGTAGATTGGGAGTTAGCTTGGAAGAGGTGGATAATGGCGGTGTTGTTGTAGTTGATGGCTCTAAATCTTCATTGGTTGAGGAGGTAAAAGCTAAGCTAGATCTTGACCCAAATTTGTTAGAATTGAAGGCTTTGGTAAAGAGTGGTAAAGTAGAGGTTTTCTCCCAAGGGAGAGATGGTGTCCTTAGATATAAAGGTAGGTTCTGTATGCCTTGTGTTGATGGCTTGAGAGAAAAGATTCTTGATGAGGCTCATGGTTCTTCCTATACTATTCACCCCAGTTCTACTAAGATATGTAGAGATTTGAGACAGTGTATTGGTGGAGAGGTATGAAGAGGTACATTGCCAAATTTGTTTTCGATTGTCATAGTTTTCAACAAGTCAAGGCTGAGCATCGAAGGCCGGGTGGCCTAACCTAGTACATAGATATTCCTACGTATAAGTGGGAAGAGATCAATGTGTATTTTGTGGTTGGGTTGCACAAGATCTATATGTATCATAATCAGAAACACTTAACATACCGATAACCACATCTGTAGCCTCTTTGACCTTTTGGTAACCATGAAGAGCATAGAATTTGTTGGTACTATGGGGGAGTTGAACTGGACCCCTTTTTCCTTGAGCCCTTGTGCTCCCTCTTTGTGCTGCCTCCCGCACATAGAGCAAGTGGGACTTTGTGGCTTAGTTGGCACCCCTTTATCTTTTGGGAAATAAGAGTGTTTGTAGAATCTTGCCCACCTTAGAATTTTTGACCACCACCCCTTTTGTGAGAGTAGTTCCCACCTTCAACTCAAGCCCTCTTGGAATCCCTTTCCCATTCACCAAACTTCTCTTCATCAATCTGCTAATCACATGTCATCATGTGTGAAATGTCCCTCTCCTTTACCAACATAGCGATATTGCACTCCTTGGAGACTAACTCAGATACACTCGAAATAAACATGCTCATGCGATCCCACAGATCTGTTACTATAAATTGAGCATACTTAGAAAATTTGGTAAATTTGAGGGTATACTTCTTCACACTCATTCTCCCTTGCATCAAGCTGATGAACTCCTAGACCTTTTCCTCCCTAAGCTCAACAGGGAAGAACCAATCGAAAAAGGCATATTTGAATTCATCTGAACCAACAGGACTTGCACTTTGGCCTCTCTCATTCTCCCACATCTCAAACCAATTTGTAGCCACTCCTTTAAGTTTATAGGCCACCAACTTGGCCTTCTCTTCAAACGGAATGCCTACCACTACCACAACCCGTAGGCTTTATTAATAAACTCAATAGGGTGCTCGTGCGCCTTCAACTAAAGAAATTCTAGTGGGTTTATCTATATAAAGTCACATACTCTTATGGCTGGAGTAGGCACTTGAGTAGGAACAATTGATGTGGCCCAAGTTACACCTCCTTTTTGAGCATAAAGTAGCCCAAGGTAATACGTAGACTAAAAAGAATTCAATTACCGCAATTTGAGTGATTAACTGGCTTACATCCCCTAAGTGGGGTGGGGTTTGCAATAATCAATGGAAAAATAAACCTAACTAACATAAGAGTGAAATCAATATGGAGATAAACTAGGGTATTGTGTTCCCCATGATTCCCTACTGAGTATCACTGGATAACCTAATTCTTTTCTAGTGTGTAGCATACGAGACAGTAAGTTAAGTTCGCCAAACACTTTGGTTAAAGGTGAGAGGTGAATTTCACTATATGACTTGGCCTATCTCCATAGTGTGCATTACTAACCCTTACCTATTAGTCCCAGTACAAACCTCCGTTGCCCTAGTTTAGTTGATTAGACAAGAACACATCAATCAAATCTTGTTAATTAATCTCTTTTCATATTCATTACTATCTTGGTCCAGTTAGTAACAATAGATGGGTTCTAATGTTGGCCACCACTAGAGAACATGCAAAACAAAGAGAGTTAATTGATAAATGGATGTACGCTTTCAAAGAATTATGAATTATCCAATTTTACCTTGTTAGTTCTTCATGGTTCTTACAATCCTAGTTGTGGATTAGCTACTCATACTTTGTGTAGATGCAGGACATATGAATTTTGGAATAACATAATAGAGCACCTAAACAACTGAATTAAGAACAAGCCAATCCAACTTCAAAGAGAATCACATGATTAAAAATGAAATCAAAGTACAAGTGTTCTCAAAACATTCCATGTTATCTCACTATTTTCTCTCTCTAATTCTACAGTTCTCTGAGTATTTTGTATAAAACATATGGAAAATAACCTTCAAACCTATTTGTAATATTTTAAATATAAGTCATAAACAAAATAGGAAAGCTGGGTCAACATGCCTTACAAACAGGTTTATGGGCCATATTGCATTCTAGGGTCTTTAAACGAGTTCTCATACAGTGCTACTGGAAATATGGACTTCAAGTCTACGATACACCCACTACGACCCATAAAGTGGTTTACAATCCATAAGGGGCTTCTTTTCTTGTGAATCTTCAGAAAGACCCAATCTCTAATCCTCAGGGCACGAACCATGTTGTACGACTCGTAAATCATTCCATGATCCATTTGCATGTTCATAGAAACAACTTTAGAAAATCAACCCCTCACTGGAATTGTCCACTAAACTACTTCATGACCCGTATAATAAACTACGGCTCGTAAAAGGTCTCGTACTGCATCAAAAATCAGAAACTTCTGCATTTCTCCCAATAATCAAGGCCAATCCTTGAATCCTGAAAACATAACACAAAAACACATAAAATCAACTAATATTGCATTGAAAACACATAAAATTCCATGTTCTAAGCATCAAAAACGTTGTATTTTGACAGCAGATTAACACCCTTAACTTACAATTGTTCCTTGTCCTCAAGCGATGAATTCAATCTATATATGTAATATGGTAACACAAAGACCTTAACCCAATAGCATACATCACATCAATCTCAAGATCAAATACCCACACCACCTTTTTAAAAGAGGATCATATAACCATCTACCAAACCAACACAGACTAGTGCATATGATAACGCAACTATGACAGATGAGGGACAACAACAATCCACAATAACTGAATACATCTAATGCTAATAATGCAATGCAAGTGCCCTTACAAAAAGGAGTCCTACATCTGACACTTAATGATATTTTCATGTATAATCCTTGGACTATGAAAAATCACCTCACTCTCACAGAATATGTTCATTCATCAAGCCTAATAACATAGGCTTGCCCATATACTCATGACTAAGACCTTCAGCAACTTGGAATAGGATCACATTAGGCCTTTCTAGGATTTTAACGTAGGCTCAGGGGCTTTGGTATGGTATTTTGGGAACATAGTGACTAAAGGCCCTCTTTGACACTGTGTTTTCCTACACTTTTTCCCTACCAACTTTGTTATCTTTATCTCATTTTGCCTTTCTCCTATTTCAAGCTTTTCTGGTTGCTTTCTTTTCATTTTTATGCTTTTTCCTGTCACAACCCATACCTAGGGCCTAGATGTGATCGTCGAATGGGGAACCCAAAGGAACCCCAAACAAGCCTCATAACATATCATCACATATCCTTGGTCATGGAAGCAAGATAGTTCATCACAATAAACACAAACAAGGGGAAATTGGGACTATGGGAGAGAGAGACTCATATTTAAATAGACTGAATATCATAAGTGAGTCAAAGCTCAAGAATAATACATATCTTTTCCAACAACACCTCTAACATAGAACTTAGCGGGGGCTAAGACAAGCAATCGGGCTCACCCTCATAGTCAAAGTATACTGAGAAAGAAATAGAGTCTATAATACATATCATAAGGACATAAATATTACCCTCAAATATGAGGAATCACTAGCTAGCTTGAATGGGAGCCACTAGACACATAGAGGAGGATGATGACAAAATGGAGCCCTGGTTCCTACATGGTAACATCATGTAGGCATAGAGTATGTATTAGTACATTTGAATGTACTTAATATGTAGGATGCAATGCAACAAGAGATAGGCAACATAATCAAAATGCATAAACATTGACAATGGATAGAATAGTAACCATATGACATGTATGAATGATGCTTGAAGTAAAATCATGCTTGTATAAATCATAATACATAAATAGAAGGAGACCATCATCATAGACCAACAAGTACTGCTTAGAATTTAAGGTTTGGCACCCTCTTGGAGAGTGATCAAGGTATATACCCCTTGTTCGGTAGATGAACATCACACCCTTCATCAAGGTGACCAAGCTATCAACCCTCAACAATGGTTAAAGGACATCCCACCCTCTATTTAGGTGGTCAAGGCATCAACCCCTTGCCGATTAGTGGACATCAAACCCTCTAATTAGGTGGCCAAGATATCAACCCCTTACCATTTAATGGACATCACACCCTCCAACTAGGTGGTCAAGGTATCAACCCCTTTACAATGGTTGATAGACATCACACCCTTCACCAAGGCGGTCATCTCATCATAGCATAGATACTTCTCATAAATATAACTCATATAAACATTTATCTCATCATCATAAATTCATTCAACTCATAAGACACGCTTTTAACCTTCAATTTCACAAGAAACCACATCCAGATATTTTATCAAACACTTAGAGAGTGTGTAGTGCTACTGTAAAGTCACGCAATTCAAGAGTGAAATCATGCTAGTAAATTCAATGTAATAGCTTCAATAAATACTTAGTAACACCCTCAATCAATAGATATCAAAACCCTTGACCAAACCTTTCAATAGATGTTAGATTCATAGCTCGTGGTAAAGCAGTCACAATTTCATAAGCTCAAACATAGTGTGTAGTGATTTTAATAATAGATAAGACCCATGAATAAATCAAAATCATGCAATTTTTGAATAAAGAGAGCTTGGGTATCATGGGTGAAAGGAACCTATGAAATAAACCTACATACCTTAGCTTTGGAAAACTCTTGAAAAAGATTGGAGATGGAGTACTTGAAGCTTGAATGAAATCCTTAAGATTGGTCTTGAGTTTTGGGACTTGAATTTAGGGTGAAATATGAGTCTAAATGTTTGAGAGGATATTTTGGAATGTTAAGGATGATAGGAGGGTGAAATAAGGCTTAGTATAGGTACTTTCATGTGTGGAAAGGCTTGGCCCAAGGCTTAAAAGTCTTGAACCGAGTATATTAAAAAAGCTCAAAATATACACTAGCACATCGCGGAAGAGACACGCCTGAGACATTGTTCTTCGCATTCTTGAAAAATTCATAATTCGATTCGGTTGCTTAAAAATAAGGGTTAGACCCTTATCCCCCTAAATTTGACCCTCTGAACAAGGATATGAAGTTAGATTTTCGAAATAATAACGAATTTTTAGATACACGGAAATTATGATTTCGGGCATTTTCGAGGCATATTTTAAAGCACTTTTGGGGTCGTTTCAATATCTCCCCCTTGGAAACATTAATCCCCTAATGTGGAAGAAACATACAACAGAATAGTAATTTTAGGGAGATCAGCCCCAATAATAATGCAACAATATACTTTAAAACATCATTTTCAACATCCCAACATAAGTGTCAAAATCGTCATGAACTTGTCAACATAAACATGAGTGCATGCAATGAAATAAGGGCTGAAATACAAGACTTGGAATCATAAAAATGGACTTGACAAGTTATCATAAGCTTGAATAAAATGGAAGAGATATGAATATTGCTTCTTTATGCTCGCACCAGCTCTCCGAGAGACACATATGAATAGATGACTCCACCAAAAAGGGCCTTGACAAACACCACATCATTATTAGTCAACTTTTGCACTCATATATCTACCATCTCAAAGAGTTCTATAGCACTAGAGCCACCAACACATCTCCTAAACCTAGAAGCATGAAGAATTGAACAATACATAATCTTATCACTAGGCAAATCCCATCCATATTCAACCTTACCAACTTTCTCTATACTCTAGAAGGACTCACAACCACAACTCATTTATCAACCTTAACCAAACTTATTCCACTTGTTGCCACGAACCCATCTCCCCCTTGGGAGATAACCTCCACTCTACCATATTTCCATCAAACCTAATAAGGAGCAATCAAGGCCTTGCTTAAACTAAACTTCCTCAACTAAAGAAGATTTGGAACCACCGAACACTATACTAACATTCTAAACTTCCCTCAACCTAATTTCCAATCTAACTAACCGATGGACGCGACTACTCTCCTCTTTGCCACTATTATCCACACACACTAGATTACTTAGAGAGAAACCACAACACTAGCCCTACTAGAGAAACTAATGGACACTCATACCATAATCCTTATGGAGCTCTAACTACCTCCTTGTTACCCACCATTCACACTCATCATGTTTAACAAATAGCCTTTCTTTTCCTAAGATTTGCAACACTACCCCCAAATGATTCACAAGCTCTAAATAAATCAATACTTCATTATTTGAGGTCACCACAACATGCCAAGGTAGGATTTTAAGACCCTATTCATGAAACTCATAAACATAACCAATGCATAAGCCAACAAAACAACTCCACCAATATTAATAATGCTCACTTGGGGAAAAACCTCGAACCAAAGATCAATCATAGTGAAGTGACTAACTTATTATAGTTGAAACAGTAGATCGACCATCCTTAACAATCATACTATAACCTTATAGGTTCTATGCTCGTTGGAATCATGCTATGCAAGTAGCCTAAATCATCCCAAGACCTCCAACACATCAAGTTAAGTTCATCCAAGATCACAAGACAAGACTTCTATGCAATAAGAACATGGGGCAGCCCTTAGAGATCAACTGAACCTCAGGACAAGAATGTACCTACCTCTTTTGCTACCACTTGACAACCCCCACTAAAAGATGGGTTCATTAGGGAGTCAGGATCTAACTCTACGGGTCCTACCACCAAAGGAGACACAACATGCATGCAACTATTCCATTCCAAGTACAATATCAAAATTCACAAAACCAACTCCAACAAATGACAAGGCAAGACCTAATGTAAGATGATAATGGAATAATGCTTATGGACTTTCTAGCAACCAAAAAGAATAAAGAAAGAGAAAATGGCACACTGGCCCCAACAATGCACACACATCTAAGTCAAGGAAACTTCAACAAATAGGTAGAAACATCGGGTGCCCCATCTACCTCTTGCCTTCTTTGAAGAGCATAGAACCAATTATGTCTTGGAGAACCCCCTTGATCAACTTCACCACCCTTACCCTTGTTGTTCTTACGAGGACAATCATTCATCTTATGACCCATCTCCCTAAATCTGTAATAAGCATCAGTACCTCTCAAGCATAGGCCTTCATGACATCTACCACACCTTGGGCATCTAGCATAAGGCACCATAACACTTCTTTCCTTGGGACTCCAGAACTTTCCTTCAAAAAGGGACCTTTTGGCCTCCTTACCCCTCTTCTTCCTCATCTTTTCTTTCTCCAATTTTTCGTCATAAGTCATCAACCAGGGCAAATCCATGTCACAAATTAACATAGCAGACCGGCATTCCTTACTCACTAAGTTGGAGACACCCATCACAAATTTATTCATCCTGGTCCTTGCATTGGACACCAATTGAGGAACATATTTTCAAAGTTGGGAATAGCACCTTGTTTCATGTTCAGGAACTCGACCAATTTAGCTTCCCTAATCTCAAGTGGGTAGAAACGATTAAGAAAGGCCACTTTGAACTCCTCCCATAGAACCACATTACCATTTCCCTTCTCCCCCTTCCATTGATCATACCATACTTGGGCTACCCTTTGAGTTGGTGTGCCACCAACTCTACCTTTTCATTTGACCCAACACCCATGATAGTCAAAATCTTATAGACCTTATCAATGAACTCTCATAGATCTTCATCTACCTTTGACCCATAAAACATTGGAGGATTCATCCTCATGAAGTCCCTCACCCTAGCTCCCGGGGTAGTAGCATGAGGGGCTTGGGCCACTGGTTTGCTTGGTTGGCCATAACTTGGGCAAGCATAGTGAGAGCATCCCAGAGTTCACCACTGGCTAGTTGCTTCTCGGGAGTTTGGGCCCTTCTTCTTCGAGTGTTAGACATGATCTAGTATAGCAAAGAACAATCATTAGGGGAAAAACTTACTCCAACTCTATGGCATAACTTAGATTATGAAGAAGAGAGACAATTCCTAAAATATCTCATAGCCTCCTACTCATAGTTGTGGTGCACAACACAACCATGAATAAGACTCTAATCAACACGGTGTGTTGGACTCCGAGCATGTAATAACCTAGTACTTTCATACGATCTTGTCATGACCCAAGAGTAGGGCCTAGATATGACTGGCGAATAGGGAACTCGAAGGAACCCCAAACAAGCCTCATAACATATCATCACACATCCTTGGTTGCGAAAGCAAGATAGTTCATTATAAGAAATATAAACAAGGTAAAATTAGGGTTATGGGAGAGAGTGACTCTTATTTAAATAGCTTTAATATCATAAGTGTGTCAAAGCTAAAGCATAATACATATCTTGTCCAACAACACCTCTAACATAGAACTTAGCGTAGGCCAATACAAGTGATTGGGCTCACCCTCATTGTAAAAGTATACAAGAAGGAAAGATAGTCTTAATAAATAGCGTAAGAAATAGATATTGCACTCGGACATGAGGACTCACCAACTAGTTTGAATGGGAGCCATTAGCCATGTGGAGGAGGATGATAAGCAAATACAGCTCTAGTTCCTACATGGAAAAATCATGTAGGTATAGAGTATGCGTTAGCGCATTTGAATGTACTAAGTATGTAGGAAGCATTGCAACAAGAGATAGGTAACATAATCGAAATGGATAAACATAGACAATGGATACCATCGTAATGATATGACATGTATGAATGATGCTTGAAGTAAGATCATGCTTATATAAATCATAATTGTAATACCCCACACTTTATAATACTAGTACAATTCAAATTAAACATGACATGGGTTGGTCAAACTAGCACTAATTTTCAAAAGTACTTGAATCTCGTGTTAATGGGCTATATATGCGTCTAGCAGTTAAGAGGGTCGAGTGTATATATGTTTTGTATCAAATTTAGGAGATTACAGCCTTGAAATGAAGTGAGAGAATTGAGGTGCTTGTGGGATTTAATAAGCTAGCAGGTGAGTCACCTACTTGCTTAGCTTAAAATTGCTAGCTAAACGGAGACGAGGCTCGACGTCGAAATTATCCAACTTCGATTATGAATAAAGTACGTGTTAAGGTGTAACTTAGACCCATGTTTTAGCATCCTAAATGGACTATATTATCAACTCAAGAAGTTTAATAAAAAGGGGCCCAAATGCATCACTACACACTTAGCAAATTGGGCCCAAATCTAAGTAAGTGAAAGCTGAAAATAGGCAGCCCAAGTCCATCAAGTTGGTTCTCCAAAAAGGCCCAAATTTGAGGGCCAAGCTAGTGGTAATCAGATTGATATTGTGTGGTATAAGATGGTCAAATGTCAAGGGAAGGTTGGCCAAATACCCCTTTATAAAGGGCTCCAAAGTAGCTCCACAATTCATTTCTCAATTGAACTCACAAAAAATCAGATTGCTCTCTCTACTTTCTCTCAACTTTTCTCAACTTTGTAAAGCAGCTAAAAGGGACTTCTAGGGTTCTTAAGGAGCCTCTAAACCTTGAAGACAAAGGTAAGTAATTATAGTTGTGCGTTTAGTATGGTTGTATCATGAAGAACAAGAAATAGATGCTAGTTACGTTTACTGAAATTTGTTGGACAGTTTGGAGTTGTATCATGTAAGTGTTGCTGGAATAGTTTGGTCAAAGTTGGAATAGATTAGGAGTTGTCGACATCGAAATGTAGCAAAGAGGTAACGTTATGCTGTCCATTTTTAGATTGTGTGGAATTGTGATGTGTTATTCTTTGTGGGTTGTTGTAAGACTGTTATGGCATTGAAATAGGTTGTACATGATGGGTAAATGCTAATGTGTACTAGAAAATATGATTAGGGACGGAAAAGTTAAAGGAATACGCTCGGGTTTATAAACACCCGCTTGCTGCCCATGTATTGTTTTCTTATGTGATTGGGATGCCAAGGTGTATTAATTGGCTATTAATGCTAGTTTTATCACCTACTGTGTTGTAGATATGTATTTGGAGGAAAGGAAGGTTATCTCGAAGTAGTAACGAGGTCATAAAATGAGGTATGTAAGGTTACTTGATTTCATATCGCTTGGCATGAAACATAGATCTCTCCTTGGTACATAAAGTCATTCACCAACTCCTACACAACTATTAATCATATCTCCACTCTTTTACATGTTCATATGATTCCATACATAGTCACTTTCAAATTTGCATACATGTTTGGATACCAAGTTACATGAGTTCTTGATACTAGATAAAGTTCACGAGTTGTTTCATTTCATACACATTTTATTATTTGTGTAATGTACTCTTTTTCATTGTCATATTGTCTTGTATGATTATATACATGTCACATGTTACATATACAGTCCTACAGCTCCAATAATGTGACCACCATAAGAACCATCTCAAAGGTAATTGAAAGATAAAGTATATAGTTTGATAGGTGGTAGCCCGAGGGGGTGGAAGTAACACCTAGCCAGGAACGATCCTATCACGGGCGGTAGCCCGAGAGGGTTAAGGAAGAACCTAGCAAAGGGACTATCCTGATATCCTGAGGGGTGGAAGAATCACCTAGCCAGGGAAACATCTTATTACGGGGGGTAGCCCCTGGGGTTAAGGAAGAACCTAGAGAGGGACGAACCTGATACAGTTTCACCACTGATCAGTTAGTCATTTGTATTATAGTTGTGCACAGATTTTACAGTACAGATTCTACAGTAAAGGTAAAGAAATATAAAGCACATAAAGTACATGATCCTACAGTATAACTAAAGGTGGTCTTTTATGCTACACTAGTGTACAGTTTTACTTGAGTTGTTATATCATATACAGTGTTTCCTGCCTTACAAACTTAATACATTATCTCGTACTAACATCCCTTACAGGGGACCTGCATTTCATGCTGCAGGTACAGGTGCTAGTAGATCTCCCCAGTAGGAGTACAAGATATTCAGTTGTTGTCACCAAGCTCCAGGTTGCTTTGGGGTTTTGTATATGTCTAGAGATTACATGTTTTATTGCACAGTTTGTTGAGGTGGGGCCTGTCCCGACCCTTATCAGATGTTTTTCTTTATTTAGAGGCTTTGTGGACTATGTAAAGTAAAATGTGGTCATGTCTCGTACTTTAAATACCGTGGCCCCAACGGCCTAGTCATATGTATTTCC
>JAABOM020074935.1:0-34713 GCA_011800125.2 Solanum clarkiae | reverse complement strand
ATATATTGATTTTCTCACTCTAAATTTCTATTCTAATTTTTTTTAAAAAAAAAAAACACTTACACACAACTTAATTCTAGAAATATCATTACAAATATATAATTATGCTTATCATACAATGGTAAATAATAAATATTCATATCAAATATCTACTGATTTGCTCAATTCAAATTTTTATTTTAATTTTTTTAAAAAAACAAAACAACAACTAGACACTTATACACTATTCAATTCTAGAAATATAAATTGTACCCTTTTAATGTTTATAATTTTATGCTCATCATTCAAGGGCAAATGATTAATAGTCATTTAAAATATCTATTGATTTTCTCACTCGAAATTTCTATTCTTATTTTTTCTTAAAAAAAAGACACTTACACACAACTCAGTTCTAGAAACATCAATACAAATTTATAATAATGATTATCATACAATGATAAATGATAAAATATCCATATCAAATATCTACTGATTTGCACAATTCAAAATTTTATTCTAAAAAATTTTTTTTTTTTAAAATAAAAACTAGACCCTTACACACAACTCAATTCGAAATATCAGTTGTACTCTTTTATTGTCTATAATAAATATCCCATTCTTGTTATTTCAACTAAAACCCATGTATCTGCTTCTATTTTTTTTTTTAATTTTTCATTTACAATATTTCTTTGTTTAAGCTAAAAATCCATATATCTATTTCATTTTCTTTTTAATAGTAATAAGTTCTTAACTATGCATAATAGTGAGTTAGCTTATCAGGAAGTTTTAGAATTGGATTAGAATCTACTCACTTATGGAACTTAATTACATATAAGGCTTAATCTTTATATTTTATTTAAATCACATAAAATGCTTAATCTTTATATTTTCTTTTAAATTCCTGGATTATAGAGAAACTAAAACAATTATGGCGCAAGCTTTAAGCTTTTTTGAGTTTTTAATGATTAGAAATTTTTCTAAGGTGCTAGGCTTTTATACTTCGCTTTTCACAATTGAATTATCGTTTTTGATTGGTAATATGAATAAACATTTGGAATTCTTATTAATTTTGCATATCGTATTTTTAGTAGTATGTTTTTCAATTAGTAAAGCATTATCAGTCCTCCTCCTCCTCCATTGTTACGTTGAAAAAATAATATTGTATTGTAGCTTACGATACTTTTAGAATAGTTTGGTATCCATTTCGATATTTCAATTAACTAGTATTTACTTCCCTTTTGTAAATATTCATCCTATATTTCTTCATATGATGGTTTCTAAAATGATAAAAAAATTATCTGCTAAGCTGATGATTACAACTCTTATTTATAAGAAATGATGAATTCAAATATGCTTATGCACATATTGCAGATGAAAAAATCCTATAATATATGAATAATGATGTACATAAGTGTTGCATTCTATTTCATACATTGTATACAAAGATGACATGTTCTGTTGTGCTAGTATGGAGGCTTTTGATTGAGTTTAGTCTAATTATTATATTCTGTTGTATTAGCATGAAGGTCTTTGACCGAGGTTAGTTTAATTATTTTAGTCGTATTTATAAAAAAAATGCATAAAATATCAACATATTGGGTCGTGCTGAGCACTAATAAGGGTCGAATATGGGCTATTGTCATGGGAAAGGCATGTATTCCGACTTAACTCTTATCTGTATGAGCATGTAGCCTGATACTACTGCGATATGATGGCTGTGAGGCTATTTCTTGATCATATGACGTAATGCGACCAGATTCTAGTATAGATATGACTCTGTTGAGGTTGATTGTTTTGATACTTGTGATAGGACTATAGTTGCCCATGCTTTACTCTAATTACCTTTGATTGGCTGGACGATGGCATACTTGGCCATGTTGGGCATGACTCTACACTGATTTATAACGTATACACCCTGGTATACTGTTATTACTCGTTGTGCATTGGTTCTTCTTCTTCTTGTTACCTGAGGCTGAAATTATCTATTATGGTTTGAGAGAGGTGATGGTTATGCTCGGTTGGGTTGTATGATTCTTGCCTTGAGGGACGGTATGATTTGGAGATCCAGATAAACTAGAGAGGGCTGACTATTCCTATGCTCCGAGATCTGGATGATGCTCCCTGCGATCCGAGTCTTCGGTGTCCACATCCGAATGTCTGAGACCTTGAGTGATCCATCCCACAGTCTAAGTCTCTGATGACCATGTCCGAGTGTCTGAGACCCAAATGCCAACTTTGAGGTCCGAGCAACTGTTGATATTTTGGGTCGAGGACTTTGTTGGCTACATTTTGGGTATGAGACATTGTTACTTTTTTAGAGAGATTTGACACACCAATTCCTTTGGATTTGTGACTCAGTTGATTATGTTAGGAAGATTCTTTCTCCCATGAGGGATTAATCCCACCATTATATTATTTTGGGTCGAGGTCCTAGTGGTTATATGGTACTTTAGGTTGAGGACCCGACTGATTACTTGTGGATCCATACACCTATTCACACCCTGATTGTATGTGGGTATACCCCCTAGGCTTATGGGGGCTCAAGAGACATTGAGGCTTAGAAATTAGGGCCTTACACACATGTACAATAGACCTGTAATCATATGATATGTGAGTTGGGTTCTGTTTTGATTTGATTGAACAGATTGTGTGCGGGTATTCCTTCTGGGTTTATGGGGCCCAATTGGCATACATGCATAGATATTAGGGCCTTGCACCCCCATAATACGTTACATCTCAGCTGGGAGATAATTGTGGTATGAGCCTACTCAGTCTTCGTCAGTTTATCATTATTCATCACTTGAATTGGTTCAGTTTATCATTGTTCATCACTTGGGTTAGTTTAGTCTAGGGTTTGAACATTTTCCAAACATGTTATTTCCTTGATATGAGTTTTTATTGACTACAGTTGTTGTAGTTCTTTATATTTGAGTCTTCAGGATTTATGTATTTCACTCAGTCGATCGATGATGCCTACTAGGTGCTAGTTACCAGTACTCACCCTTGAATCTCTGTATCTTCCTATTGTTCAAGTCCAGGTACTGACCGCGAGTGCTGTGTTGGGAGTTTGTGAGCATTTCAGGAGATATTGGTGAGCATCAACAACTCTAGACACTCGACAATCTCCTTACTGTTTGTTGGCCATCTTTTGTATCCAAATTTTGGCCTTGTATAGTGTGGTAGCTTGTATGTAGGAATATTCCTGGTTATGCATCTTATTATTTTTATATGTGTGTGTGTATATATATATATATTAAGTATGTGTATGTGTCTATCGTAGCTCTATACAGTTGACTTCCAATTTCTGGGTAGGTTGTGTTGATTTATACTATTGTATCTATTATATTTGAGACTAGAGATTTAGGACAGGTACCCTGGGGTTGTGTAATTGGTTTGCTTGTTGGTGGGATCTAATAAGTGTTATTCATGACCATGACCGGAGTGTGACAAATAAACATGGAGAATTAGGTGTGTGGGATATAATTATTTTTTTAAATAAAATAAAATAATATCTAAAGTATTATTTGAAAAGAAGAGGGGGGAGATGAAGAAAGATTTTTCTTTAAAAGCTCTTAAATTTAAAAAAAAAAAACCAAAAATTTGGGGGGTGGGAGAGAGAAAAAGGGAGGGTTATGGTGAGAGAATGTGGTGGAATGGGTTAAAAAAAATTATTTTGTTATGAAAGTAGGGAGAAGAATTCTTATTGCTCTTGAATAATATTTAGATCTATATTGCAATTAAGGAAAATTCCTTATATTTATTGGGAAAAAACTGACTTGGTCTCCAAGTAGGAAACTAACTTGGTCTTCAAGTAGGATTCCTAACTCTTAAAGGAATCTACATAATATAGAATCATATGAATTAAATATGTTTATAACACTCCCTCTTGAATGTTTATTTAGTGCCTTGTTAAAACCTTACTAGATAAAACTCAATGGAAAAAGATTCTAGTGAAGGAAAAAAGAGTACATATATCTTTTCAGATGGTACCTATTCAAGATGATGATTGAAAGTTGGAGAAGGCGATGGTCAAGCACGAAGATGTCGAGAAATGGTGGAGATGGGATCGAAAATTCACAAAGAAAGGAGACATTGAATAGGCAGATTAGGAAAGTGCAAAGGTTCTTTTGGAAAGCCTTATCTTAATTTCTAGGGAAGCAGGATTAGTTGGGTGGACTTAGTTTAATTTGTTTTTTGTTTGGGCTGATTGGACACTTTTACTTTTCTTTGCTTTGTTTCATTAGAAATTTTGTTATTGAATAAAATGAGCTAATAGCTCAAGTTTTAATTAAAAAAAGTGCATATATCAAATAATACATATTTTGGATGCCTTATTAAAAATCTTACCAGAAAAATCTAAAGGGACAAAACCTTGTAAGAAAAAACAAGTATATCGTCTATCGACTCCTCCTAATCAGAACATCAATCCAAATGCTTGAATCTTCAAATCCCAATCTTATATACCATCTTCTTGAAAGTTGCAATTGGTAGAGATTTTGTGAGCAAATCAACCACATTGTAACTCGAACAAATCTATTGCACATTTATATCACCATTCTTTTAGAGCTTATGTGCGTAGAAAAGTTTTGATGAAATGTGCTTTATTCTTTCTCCTTGTATGAATTCTCCCATCACAACTCGGACCTAGGGCCTAGTCGTTATCGGCGAATAAGGAACCCGAAGGAACTGCAAACAAGCCTCTTTGCGTATCATTACACATCCTTGATTGCGGAAGCAATTAAAATGACAATAAGAGAAGATATATAAAAGGGGAAAAAGGGGCTAATGGACATCTTTGATACCATAGCAACAATAAGCAAGAGAGTCAAGGCTCATAGCATGATTACACCACATATCCAGTAACACCTCTACTACATAGATAAAGCGGGAGCCAAGACAAGTAATCGGGCTCATCCTCATAGTCAAAATAGAAAGTAAAGAAGAGTGTTTCAGTATATAATAAGAGAAACATATAATAAGGTCCCCGAAGTGGAGGACTCACCAAATGTTATCTCGAACAATCTGTCTAGTCACGAGGAGGAGAATCAATAGGGGCACCAGTTCCTACATGGTGACATCATGTAGAGTATGTGTTAGTATGTTTGAATGTACTAAGTATGTGGGATGCAATGCAACAAAAGATAGGCATCATAATCAAAAAATATAATTATAAGCAATGGATTCACATAATAACAATATGGCATGCATGATCAATGCTTGAAGTAAAACATGCTTGTAATCATTCCAACTGCATAGAACATAACAGATAAGTGTGGGAAGAGACTCCAACCGACATAGAATAAGACCAAGTGAGCTACAACTTGGAATCCCGATGATTACCCCTCACCGGTAAAGAGGTGGTCTACTTGCGAACATAAACCATACTTCAAACTTACGGGAGCATGACTTAATTTCGTATGAAGTAACCTTCCTTACGGGAACATGACCCAATTCGAATTTTTTTTTATTAATAACTTTACCTTATGGGAACACGGCCTAATTTCGGAAAGAACCTCAAGAGAAAGTTTACTAAGTGGATCCACTAGTATTGCAAGGGTATAACAAAGTCTATGATGGCACATAGTTCAAGGAAAGAGAGAAAACCATCCATCCATCGGTGCTAAGTCTAATCCCACAGAATACTTATAATAATCATATTTTAGTAACTTACGAGAAACATAGAATCATGACACGAGTAGCTCTAAAACATCCTTGACCTCTAATGGTGACCCTCACTTCAAACATAAGAATAGTTCATCATCAAACATTATCCTTACATCAACATCTAGATTAAAGAGATCACAAAAGGAAAAATCTTTAAGAAAGGGCTTAAACCCGGCTTTACAATATCATCAACATTTCCATGAGTTAAACATATCTTTAGAAAGTTCATAATCATCATAGATTCACTTGGATCATAAATCAACCAATAGATCATCAAAACTTAAAGAATCCTTAAAACAACATTTAATCAAACACTTGGTGGGTGTGTAATGCTAGCGTAAAATCATAGAATTCAAGAGTAAAATCATGCTAGAAAATTCTATGTAAAACCTTCAATAGATACTTGGTAACACCCTCAAGTAATATACATCAAAATCCTTCATAAAATCTTACAATAGGCCTTAGTTTCATAGCTCAAAACATAGCAAAACAGTCACACTTTTCATAAGCCCAACATAGTGTGCAGTGAATTTCATAATAAGTAAGACCCATGAGTGAATCAACTTTAAATCATGCAATTTTTAAGAAAAGGAAGCTTAGGCATCAACCCATGAAAGAAACCCACATACCTTGATCTTGAAGAATACTTTAATAGAGACTTGAGGCTTGAAGGAATTCCTTAGATCCAAATGAGGATTTTGGGACTTGAATCTTGAGAAATACTAGTCTAAGTGTTTGAATGAGTATTGGGGAATATTTAGGATGATATGAGGGTGAAATAAGGCTAAGTATAAGTATTTTCAAATATGGGAACCCTTAGGACCAAGACTTGAAAGCCTTCGACTGAAGTAAAAAAAAAAGGACCAAAATAACTCTGCTCCGCATCGCTGATTACTCACTGGAATTTGCATTTTTGCACATACAAGTTCTACGAAAATGGGCATAGATTCTTCATCCGAACTTGGAATAAGGTGAAACAAAGTGCATTAGAAAGGTAATTCAAAAAGCTTTAATTTGGTAGGTTGTAGGCCACTAATGCTTTGTGTGCTAAGATATATGCTCCTTTAAAATTGACCCTCCTAAATTGTATTTTTGTGATTTTCAGATTTTGATACGGTTGGTCTAAAATTCGGATTAGACCCATTTCCCACTCAATTTTGCCCCCCGAACAAGAATATGAAATTGAATTTTTGATAATCACACATGGATTTTGAGTTATATGGAAATTACAATTTCGGATACTTCCGAGGCACATTTTCGGGCACTTTTTGGGGTCGTTTCAATATCTCTCCCTTGGGAACATTCATCCCTGAATGTCAAAGAAACATGTATGAGAAGAGTAATCATGAGCAAATCAGCCCTAACAAGAATACAACAATACATTTAAAACATCAGTTTCAAAATACCAACAGAAGGGTCAAAAATCGTCATGAACTTGTTAACATAAACATGGATGCATAGAATGACATAGGGGCTAAAACATAAGGCTCGGAATCATGAAAAGGACTTGACTTGTCTTTTTAAGCTTGAATAGATTGAAAGACATACAGATATTATTTCTGCATGCCCGCACCGACTTCCCAAGAAACACATACGAATAGACGACTCTTCCAAAGGGCCTTGACGAACACTACGTCCTCATCAATTAACTTCTACACTCATCCATCTAACATCTCCACCAGGACCTCCTTCTAAGCCAACTTATCCTCCACCTCACCCACAACTTCAAAGAGTTCTATAACACTAGAGTCACCAACACATCCCTTCAACCAAGAAGCATGACAAACCGGATAAACCATACCCTTACAATAGACAATTCCCAAAATTATGCAACCTTACTAACCTCCCTCTACACTTTATAAGGACTTACAATTCTCAACTCAATTGTCAATCTTAAATACATCTAACCCACTTGGTACCACAACTACCATCTCCCCCTTGGGAGACAACCTCCACTCTATCATATTCTCACCCAAAACTTCCAATCCTAATATGGTGGAATCAAGACATGCCTATTCTAGACCTCTTAACCCAAGAAGATTTGGAACCATCAAGAGTGCTACACCACCATGCTCAACTTCCCTCAACCTAACTTCTAATGTAACCAACCAATGGACCCCACTAGTCTCCTCCTTGCTACCATCAACAACACATGCTAGGCTATCTAGAGCACCGACCGCAACATTAGCCTTACCGAGGAAAAATAATGCACACTCATTTCATAATCCTTAAAGAATTCTAACCACCTTTTTGCTATCCACAATGCACACCTATCATATTTAGCAAACAATCTCTCATCCTTCAAGACTTGCAACACTACCCCCAAATGATTCACGAGCTCTAAACAAATTAATACCTCATCACTAGAGACCACCACAAACATATCACGGTAGGGTTTTAAGACTATATTCAAGAAACCCACAAACACTACCGGTGCATAAGCCAACCAAACAACTCTACCAACAGTCAAAATGACCATTCCTAGTTCAAAAGGACACTTAGGGATATCACCTACCCTGTTCACACTTGAGAACAAAAACCCAAACCTCAAATCAACCTTAGAGAAGTGATTAATCTATTGTAGTTGACCAAACAGATCGATTATCCTTAACCATCATATTACAACCTTACGGGTTCTACACTCATTGGAAGCATGCAATGCGAGTAGCCCAAACTACCCCAAGACCTCTAACCCATCAAGATAAGTTTAACTAATATCACAAGATAAGACTCTATGCAACAATAACATGGGGAAACCCTTATAGATCTTTTCTAGCCACTATAAACTCACACAACCATCCAGGACACACACATGAATTCTATTAGCACAAAGGTAGCACACAAGAGATAGCAACTCTCGGACCTATTAAATCATCCTACTCAAAACGTTGGTCACAATATTGGCCTTACTTAGGGTCAACTAAGTCATATGAGAAGTAATAGAAGATAACCTATTTACAACCTCCGGTATTAGCCCACTAAGCCCAAAAAGATCCTAATTTTCGATGGGTTCAAAGGTCTAGGACAATCTCTAATCACCTTCCTCTTACTAGGATGCACTATAATACTATTATCCGGCACCACACAACCTAGAAAGGCAACCTCTTACAACTAGACTCCCGCTTCTCCCATTTAGCATCCAACTTTCTTCCTTAAACTTTGTAGTACTACCCTCAAAAGACTCACTTGCACTACCTTATTAGGGAACACAAACCATCATGTCATCACAAAACCACCATAAGCCTATTAGAGTAGGGACTAAAGATCTTAATCATGAGACTTATAGGCATAACCGGTGCACTAGTCCAACAAAAGGACACCACCCCAAATTCGAAATATCGAAAAGGGACATTCAAGGCCTCATCTACCATCAATAACCATTCTATAAACAAAACAACATAGGTTCAAAACCTTCTCATAAGATGATAAATGCAACCCCTTAGAGATCAATTATACCTTAAGACATGAAATAGACCTACCTCCCTTGCTATCATTTGACAACCTCCTACTCAAGGATGAGCTCATTAGGGAATCAAGATCTAATTCTACGGGTCTTACCATCCACGAAGACACAACATGAAGGCAACCATTCCATCCCTAGTATGACATCAAAATTCGCCATGCCAACTCCAACAAACCACAAGGCAAGACCTAATGCAATACAAACCTGGATCAACACCTATGAACTTTCTAGCAAAATATACCCAACCAAGAGGTAAACACCAAAGGTTCACATCACAACTCGGGACACACAAGAAGCCTACTAGCAACCAAAAGAAATAATGAAAGAAATAGTGAAACTCGAATCCATCAACATTAAAACCTTCAACTTACTTCCCCTTTGAAGCGATATGATCAACTAGAAGAGCAAAGAACATTCATTAGAGGGGAAAACCCTATCTCACTTCTAAAGCATGACACAAACCATGAAGAATGAAAATATTTTCTAAAATGTCTCATAGCCTCCTATTCATAGTTGTGGTGCACAACACAACCATGAATAAGACTCTAATCGATGCGGTGTGTTGGACTCCGAGGATCTAACAACCTAGTGCTATGATACCATCTTTGTCACGACTCGGACCTAAGGCCTAGTCGTGATCGACGAATGGGGAACCTAAAGGAAACCCAAACAAGCCTCTTTGCATATCATTACACATCCTTGATCGCGGAAGCAATTAAAATGATAATAAGAGAAGATATATAAAAAGGGAAAAAGGGACTAAGGGACATCTTTGATACCATAACAACAATAAGCAAGAGAGTCAAGACTCATAACATGATTACACCATATGCCCAACAACACTTCTACTGGGCCAAGACAAGCAACCGGGCTCACCCTCATAGTCAAAATAGAAAGTAAAGAAGAGTCTTTCAATACATAATAAGAGAAACATATACTAAGGTCTCCTAAGTGGAGGACTCACCAAATGCCATCTCGAGCAATCTGTCTAGCCACGAGGAGGAGAATCAACAGGGGCACCAGTTCCTACATGGTGACATCATGTAGGACGAGAGTATGTATTAGTACATTTGAAGGTACTAAGTATGTGGGATGCAATGCACCAAGAAATAGACATCATAATCAAAATGCATAATTATAAGCAATAGATTCACATAATAACAATATGGCATACATGATCAATGCTTGAAGTAAAACATGCTTGTAAATAATTCTAATTACATAGAACATAGTACATAAGTGTGGGAAGAGAGTCCAACCGACATAAAATAAGACCAAGCAAGCTACAACTTGAAATCCCGATGAATACCCCTCACCGATAAAGAGGTGAGCTACTTGTGAAGGTAAACCATACTTCAAACTTATGGGAACATGACCCAATTTCAGAAAAGATTTTATTAATAACTTTACCTTAAGGGAACACGCCCTAATTTTGAGAAAAACCTCAAGAGAAATTGTATAAGTGGATCCACTAGTATGGCAAGGGTATAACATAGTCCTATGGTGGCACATAGTCCAACGAAAGAGAGCAAACCCTCCATCCATTGGTGCTAAGTCTAATTCCAAGGAATACTTATAATAATCATACTTTAGTAACTTATGAGAAACATAGAACCATGACACGAGTAACTTTAAAACATCCTTGACCTTTAATGGTGAACCCAACTTCAAACACAATAATAGTTCATCGTCAAACCCTTGCATCAACATCAACATTAAAAGGCTCACAAGAGAAAAAATCTTTAAGAAAGGGCTTAAACCCCGCTTTACAACGTCATCAACATTTTCATGAGTTAAACATATCTTTAGAAAGCTCATAACATCATAGAGTCGCTTGGATCATAAATCAATCAATAGATCATAAAAACCTAAAGAATCCTTAAAAAGGCATTTTATCAAATACTTGGCGGGTGTGTAATGCTAGTGTAAATGAAACGTCCCCAAGAGTACCTAAAAACATGCCTCAGAATGCCCAAAATTTTAATTTCCATATATCTTAAAATCTGCTTGTTATTTTGAAAATTTGACTTCAAATTTGTGATCAGGGGGTCAAAATTAGGTTAGAAAGGGTCTAGCCTCGATTTAAGAGCGAAAGAATAACAATTATAAATTTTTAAGTGATGAATTCCAAAGAGCTTTCCACGATGCCTCCGCGATGCGCCTTGGGCGCGCTTCAATAAAAAATCTCCTTCCCGTCCTCTCCGAGACACGGAGATGTGTATTTGCCTAGCAGTGTTTTTCTTGTGCGGCCCAAAACATTCTAAGTGTTGTGCTCAAGTTTTCCAAATGTGTTTTTATCTATACTTAGTCAAATTTCATCCTTGTATCATCCTAAACATTTTCCATTACTTACCAAAACACTTAGCCATATTTTCACTCCCAAATTCAAGACACAAAACCCTTATCCGAATTTAAGGATTCTCTTCAAGCTTCAAGACTCTATTGTCAACCTTCACCAAGAACTTCTCCAAAGCTAAAGTATGTAGTGTTGAACCATTGGCTCCTTCCACACATGGTTCCTAAAATCTCTTTTACATTATATTGCATGATTTAAAGTTGATTTTACATGTGGGTCTTGTATATTGAGAAATTTACTTCATAGTGATTTTAGTTCATGAAAGTATGGTTGTTTTAGCATGTTTTGAGTTTCAAATCTTGGATCTAATGTTGGATTTGATGAGGGGTTTTGATATAAATGTCTTGGGAATGTTGCAAGGTGTTGATTAAAGATTTTACCATTGATTTTCCTGCATGATTTCATCTCTAAATTGCATGCTCGTTTACCTCCATTATACCCTCCAAGTGTTTGATAAAATGTCCGGCTAGGGTTTCTTGTTGAAATGAAGGTCTAAAGCATGAGACATGATATGAATGATGCTATAATGTTGAAATGAGCTTATGTGCATAATATACTCTATATAAAGTGTTGCATTAGACCATGCCCAATTTGGGGGACTAAGAGCCCGGACAACCGAAGTGGGGGTTTGTACCCATTAACCCTGTGAGGGGTTTGTACTTCACCACCAGGGTATGGGATGAGATCATCATCAGCCGAGGTGGGGGTTTGTAATCATCAACTGAGGTAGGGGTTTGTACTTCACCACCAGGGTGATGGGGTGAGATCATCATCAACCGAGGTAGTAGGGGTTTGTGCTTATCAACTGAGGTAGGGTTTGTGCTCATCAAACCATATGAGGGATTTGTACTTCTCCACCAGGGTGATAAGATGTGATTATCATCAACCATGTGGGGGGTTTGTACCATACCACCAGGGTGATGGGGTGAGATCATAATCAACCGACCAAGGGATTTATACTTTGGAAATCTAGTTGGTCTATTCTTCACTAATGATATCTTATATTAGCATGGATTACTTAAGCATGTTATACTTACTCATTGATCATACATGCCATATTATTATACTACACCTCTTGTTTAATGTATGCATTTTGAGTATAATATCTGTCTATTGTTGCATTACACCCCACATACTTAGTACATTCAAACTTACTAATGCATACTCTTGCCTACATGATATCACCATGTAGGAACCGGTTCCCAAATTGATCATTCTCCTTCTCAATGTGGTTAGATGGTGCTATTCCAAGCTTGTTAGTGAGTCCTCCATTTTAGGGACTTTGGTTTATGTTTTCCTCTTATCTATGTATTGAGACACTATCTTATGTTCTATTTGACTATGAGAGTGAGCCCGGTTACTTTGTCTTGGCTCCCGCTCTATCTATGTATGTAGAGGTGTTTGTTGGTCAAGTTTTATTTTATGATATGAGCTATGGTTCCTTGTCTTTTGATAATGATGTGTTGCAAAGCTTTCCCTTAGCCCTAATGCCCCATTCTATTCTACATGTCTTTTTATGCTTCCTTAATCAAGGATGTGTAATGACAAGTTAAGAAACTTATTTGGGGTTCCTTTGAGTTCCCTATTCGTCGGTCACGTCTAGGCCCTAGGCTTGGGTCGTGACAATAAAACCATGGAATTAAAGAGTGAAATTATGCTAGAAAATTCCATGTAAAACCTTCAATAGATACTTGGTATCACCTTCAAGCAATATACATTAAAACTCTTTATCAAATCTTACAATAGATCTTAGTTTCATAGCTCAAAACATAGCAAAACAGTCATACTTTTCATAAACCCCAACATAGTGTGCAATGAATTTCATAATAAATAAGACCCATGAGTGAATCAACTTTAAATCATGCAATTTTTAAGAAAAGGAAGCTTGGGCATCATAGGTGAAAGGAACCCATGAAAGAAACCCACATACCTTGACCTTGAAGAATTTCTTGGAGAAGACTTTAATGGAGACTTGAAGCTTAAAGGAATTCCTTAGATCTAGATGAGGATTTTGGGACTTGAATCTTGAGAGAAACACTAGTCTAAGTGTTGGAGTGAGTATTGGGGAACGTTAAGATGATAGAGGGTGAAATAAGGCTAAGTATAGGTATTTTCAAGTATGGGAACCCTTAGGCCCAAGACATGAAAGCCTTGGACCGAAGTAAAAACAAAAAACAGGACCAAAATAACACTTCTCCGCATCGCAGATTACTCACTGGAATTTACATTTCTGCACATACGAGTTCTACGAAAATGGGCATAGATTCTTCATCCGAAGTTGGAATGAAGTGAAACCAAGTGTGTTGGAAAGATAATTCAAAGGCATTAATTCTTCATCTGAAGTCAGAATAAGGTGAAACCAAGTGTATTAGAAAGATAATTCAAAGAGCTTTAATTTGGTAGGTCATGGGCCACCCAGTACTTTTTGTGCTAACAGATATGCCCCTTTAAAATTGATCCTCCAAAATTGCGTTTTTGCAATTTTTGAATTTTGATACGGTTGCTCTAAAATTCGAGTAGACCGATTATTCACTCAATTTTACCCCCGAACAAGAATATGAAGTCAGTTTTCTATATCATGAATGAATTTTGATATATATGAAAATTATAATTCTGGACACTTCCGAGGCACATTTTGGGGTCGTTTCACCTCCCTTTAAGATTAAAGAGTTTTGAAAGTTCCTCACTTCAACTTCTTTAAGAAAATAATCTATTACCTTTTAAAAACTCTTCAAGAGTTTCACTTCAAGTCATGCCTTTTGGCTTGTCTAATGCCTCTTCCACTTTCTAAGAAACATTGAGACTATATTCAGACTATATCTCAAGCATTCCATACTTATTTTTTCTTTGACGACATATTGGTTTACGCCTAACTTGGGCCTCGCATTTGGAGCATTTAGCCTTGGCTCTTATGCTATTACGTTATCACCACTTGGTTGCCAAATGACCTAAATGTTCTTTTAGACAATAACAAATTGGCAATTTAGGTCAAGTTATATCTGGTCATGGATTAGCCGTTGATCCAGCCAAAATTGATGCTATTTAACAATGGCCTGTTCTACATAATAGAAAAACTATTCAAAGTTTTTTAGGTCTTGTGGGGGTATTATGATCGATTCATTCGGCATTATGCAGCCATAACTAGCCCACTTACTAATTTGCTCTGCCACGAGCCCTTTGTGTTGAAAGATTTGACCCAAAAGGCGTTTGATATGTCGAAGCACCTTCTCAGTAGCACACTTGTGTTCGCAAAACCAAATTTTCTCAAGAATTTTACATTGGAGACTAATGCATATGGTGTATGAATTGGAGTTATGTTATCTCTAGGTGGCCACCCTATTGCTGATTATAGAAAAAAATGAGTCTTTGTATGCTGAAAACCACCACTTATCACCACGAGATATTTTCCATTACTCAGCCTGTTGCCAAGTGGAGACAATATTTATTGGGTCGTCATTTCACAATTATTACTAACCAAAAACCCCTTAAGAATCTAATGGAGAAGACTATTCAAACGCCTGATCAACAAAAGTAGTTAGGTAAGCTCGTTAATTATGACTTTAAGATTATTTATAGGCCCGGGAAGTAGAATCAGGCTGTTGATACCTTGTCACTCCCACCTCCACCCCTCACAGAGGTCTTTTTTAATGCCATCACTATTTTGACATGTGCTTAGGTTGATGAACTACATATAGCTACCAAAACTTACCTTGAGTCATTGGAGATACAATAGGGCATACAAAATAATCCAGAGGGGTTCAAGGATCATATCATTTGAGAAGGACTCATATTTTCCAGGGGGTATTTGGTTATTCCTAGTGATTCTTCCATACGCAATCAGTTGCTTGAAGAATTTCATTCGTCGCAACTAGGATGACATGCTGGAGTTGCTCGCACCTTTCATAGAGTGTCTTCTAATTAGAAGAATATACACAAGGATGTCAAGAACTTTGTAACTATTTGTCAAACTTGCAAAGAAAATGAAGGATATCCACCATTCTCTAGCCAGACTTTTGTAACCCTTGCCTAATCCAGAAATGGTCTTTGAGGAGATTGCGTTGGACTTCATCACTTGCTTGCCAAGCTAAAAAGGTATGGGTAAAATCATGACTATATTGATCGATTGTCCATATATAGGTATTTTATTTCTTTACCAGCTTCTTTCTTCGCTTAATCTATTGTAGTAGCCGTTATTTCTAATGTTATCAAACTTCATGGTCCTCCAGGAGTTAGAGGCTTTGAGGCTTTGAATAAGTGTATTGAGCAATACTTGTGTTGTTTTATTACAGATAATCATCATGAATGGGTGCCATTGTTACCATGGGTGGAATTTTGGTATAACACTGCTCTCCAAACATCAACTGGCCTAACACCTTTCCAGGTGTTATATGGAGGAGAACCTCCTACCATTGCTGGGTATATATAAGGAAGTTTTGCCGATAACTTGTGCAAACGTATATGCTAATACATGATGAAATCTTAGCTGTTCTTAAGCTGAACAAAACAAAAGCTCAATACCATATGAAATCCCTAGCATACAAGGGCAGAACAAATGTTCAGTTGCAAGTCAGAGATTGGGCATATGTTAAGTTAAAACCATATAGACAACATTCTGTAGGGCTATAGAAATGCCACAAGCTAGGCCATTAATACTTTGGGCCTTTTTGCGCGATCAAGCAAATTGGAAAGGTGGATTACAAGTTAGAATTGCCTGCTACTTCGTGCCTCCATTCTGTGTTCCATATTCCTCTATTAAAATGCTGTGAGGGTTGTCCAAATAAACAGAAAACTCCTATATTTGATGGTGCTACTGATGAACAACCTAAATTGAACCTTGTGGACAAGGTTCTCAATTCAGGTGGGGCTAATGTTATGAATTCTGATAACTATTTGGGCCTAGATTTAATTGAAGATGTCCTTGGGCCAGAAACCAAGCTAAGGAGGAGTAAACAAACCAAAAATCCCAATACAAGATTGACAGATTTTGCCTAAAATGAAAGACGGCCTAATACGTGAGTAGTCCAAAAAGGAATAAAATTGTTACATATAGCAGAGAAAATTCTAAGAATCAGGAAGTAGTGAATTATTAGTAATTATCTTACTCTCTCTTCCTCCTTTTACCCTAAGTTTCCCCATCTTCCTTCTTTATGTCATTACTATCTTTCTTATTCTCCTTTGCTGATACTAAATAGGTTGTAATAGTAGTTTAGCTATTCAATCAAGGAATTCATTCTAGTCTTTATATTATCATATCATTACATAAACTAATTCAAGGATCCAAACTTACCCACATATATTTCTTATCCATCAATTGAACATGGCTAAGTCAGCCTATCACTATCACAAGTAACTAAGGCCCAAATACTAGCGGAGGTTATCAAACCAAAAGAATAACACATGGAGTAATACGTGGCTTTAAGGGAGTTAAAGCACATTCTAAGGCACTTAAGTCACAACCTAGACTAAGGCCTCAAGTATAGAAAGAAGACTATAGTTTACTTGGAAGCCGAACACACACATTCCTAATCCTCTAAATTGAATCTTCTCCCTTCTGAATCTCCTCTGATCACCTTAAGAAAAACTAAAACAATACTAAAATTATATCTTTTTTTTAAACTGATAACATATACTAAGGTAATATCTCAGTATAAACTCTTAAATAAAAGTAAAATATGTCCAATATTATGAAAAGCTAATTGAAATATACAAAATGGTATTCCTAAACTAAGATAAGTGGATTCCTCTTGATTCAATTCTCTCCTTTTATATTTGTGGAAAAAAGAGAACAAAATTAAAATTTAACTTAAAGTGTTACTATTGACACCAAGAAAAAATTGTAACATGATCTTTCCTTACATATGTTGTAATGTAGCCCAATTTTATAAACAACAAAAAGACAAAGTGTACTTGATAAGTTAACTTGAAGGTCATCGTAGGTGAGCAACAATTCCATCATTGTTAGATTTAATATTTTCTTAAGTTCCTTTTAGGAAGAATCCATAATTATGTATTGCTCATCTCCCTTGTATGGTGGTTATGGCAGAATTTGCTTTCCTCTATAGCTAGTCATATGAAGAAGATTGAGATGAGCACAATGTGAATAGTACTAGTCCCAACCTAATGCCTCCGTAAGTTAAGAGTTTCTTATTCTTCAACAATTGCCAATGTTGGGTAGGAGAATTTTATGGATTATTTCTCTTGAGATGTTAGTGGATCTAAAACTTCTAGTTCTAATATGTAGAATTTTTCTACATTGCTTTCACCTTTCATAACTGATCTTAGTCTTGATCATTTGCCATGATTTGAAAGTTATCTTCTATTATACTATAATCATCTGTATACTAGTTGGATTTGTAGTTGGTGAAGATTGGATGATCAGTCATTTCCTTTATATTGTACTTTTAAAATCAAACAATCTTTTATTTAGGGTACATCATAATGTTGATTATGCTGCTTTTGTGTCACGAATCAATAAAAAATGTATCCTTTATGAGTAGGAGACAACTTGCATACATCATACCCTTGTTAGACCCAACTTGTGGGATTTACACGAGGTTTATTGTTGTTTCCATTAGTGTGTTTTTAGCTTTTGAGTTTTTTGTTTTTATATTTATGTAAATTTACTTCTTCTTCCTTATACTAACCAAAAACGAATCTTCTCTGCCTCACTATAAATTTTAGATTTTACTTTTTGTATATTTCACTTGACATTAAATACAATCTATTTCCTTGCTTCTATAAGGGATGAATCTTTTGGTAGAATAGGTCGGCAACATGTCCTGCTTGTATGATATGCACAGATCGATTCTTTTGGGAACTATGGTTAAATAGGATAAATCTATTGTTTTTATTGTATCATTTCTAAATGTTGGAGTTCCATAATGAGACAAATTTCATTTGTTTTCCTTATATAGTTCAATCCCATTTGAAGCTTGTTGAATAGAGAAAAATCATCAAGATGTTGTCACAATTGGAGAGACGGAGAAAAATGTTATTCATGGTTCTGAACTAGCTGACTTATATAATGTGAATTGAGAGCCAAGTGCTTTGAAAGTTTCTACTTCCCCTGACATCATGGAGACCCTGACTCAAAAATCGACAGAGGTTACTTCTTCAGCAGGGGAACAAGAAAATCATATTGTAGAGAATCATGGGGAAAATGCTCCTAACCACTTGGTGATTTATGATCATGCTGTCGCTATTGCTGCTACTCATGTTGCTACTGAGGTTAAACCTCTCCGAGATTGAAGAAAGTCATTACCAAATTATTCATCTAGGGCTTTCCCAATTAGAAGGGTATTTGCTGTATAGTGTGATAAGTGGTACAAATGTTGATACATAGATACAAAGGAGAAGTATGAAGAAATAAGGGAACATATATTGGATCAACCCTTCTATTGTGAAAGAATTCTTGAGTATAAATCATGTGATTGTGTTGTTGCAAGTGTGACATACATTAAGCATCTAAGTTCAATCTTTTGAACTTGCATCCTATGATTAGGTGATATAGTAGTAGGATATTAAATTGGGTCTTGAGGCAGAAAACGATGTACAATATTATGTACAAATGATAATATACCTTTTCCATTTTGAGAGGAACAACCCAATTAATAAACATAAATTGTTCCTCCACCAATACTTGATAAATGTCCCTCCAATTTGTTCTTCCAGCATCTCTCTAGGTAATTTTGCACGTCTTTTATTAATGTCACACCTCTTAAGAGTGTTGTATGGAATCTCGGAGGATAGCCAAGGCATCCATATCCATTTGGTGAAATTCTGCATCTCTTTTGTTAATGTCACCACCTCTTTTACAGTCTCTTGCTCCAAAGGTACCTTTCCTTTTTCATTAGAAGTGATGTTGTTGCTTTCCCTTTCATTTCCAGGATCTATTCTTTTAATATCATTACTTGTCTCAGTTACTTTACTGTTAGTACGAGCTCTCTAGCTGTAAGAGCGTTTCCTTGACATATTTCATCAACTTGGATAGCAAGGGTTGCACGATTACATGAGTTAAGATTAGTTCCAAGATTGATTCCTTCACATTGTTTTAAAGCTTCTTTAATGTCACCAACAACAATGTTGTAGTTCTCCTAAGTCAATGATCCATCTTCACCCAATATTATTTCTCATCAACATAAATAATTATAACAATGGACCTTACCTTGTGCATCATCCAGTCCTTCATTGATGGAATGCCTGCTTGTGGCAGTTTTGTTCAAGCATTGCAATATACATATAGATGGAATATTGATGACACTAGACATTTGAAGAACCACAATAGCATGTCTGTAAAGGTAAACTTTGTACTCAAATGAACGATATGAGCAGTATATGTCTAACTTTGTTGCGTTCTACTCCAGCATAAAGACTTGATTTTCATCAAAATCTTTTGATGGCATATGTTATAGATGTGGTATCTTCTGATTCTTTTTTTTTTTCAGATGGCATGAAGAGGCTCCTAATACTTCAACTTGGAACTTCTTGAATATTTTATGAGCATATACACACAACATCTATTTTTTTGAAGGGGGAGGGAAACTTAAGCTCAGGCATCTCGTGCTAAGCGTCAAAATTAGCTTTGGCTTCTATATCATACTAGTCTTTAAGAAATAACTTATGCTGTCCAATGAAGTCTTGAAAGAGATATTTTACATTTGATATATTTGTCAAAGAAAGAGTTTATGCTTGTATTTCTTGAAGCCATAGATAGGCTGAAAAAAGAAGATACACCCCTCATAAAAATAGGAACCAAAATTTTGGATCAAAACTTTGGATATATTTCATAAAATGATTGGACCTACTTATCTTCTATAAGAGTAAACTTTTGGATCAACTTCCACCATGTGTACTTCTTAAATTTTGCCATAATTGTTTGATGCCAAATACTGAGATAATCAATATGCCTTGGGTTCTTCTCCAATATACTTCACAAATTGGGTATCTGGAAAAAATCTCTCCAACACCTATTTTCATGTTGTCATTTTGATCAAATAACTAAATTTTTCGACCTTGTCGTCTACCCATTTCCAGGCACCATGTCTGCATCAACCATGGTAATGTATGCATGGTCTCATTAGCAAATAGTACACAATCAAGTAAGATAAGTTAAATATGATGCATTGCTCCAATGAAGAGAGCCAAAGGTACTTTATATTTGTTTGTGAAGTATGCAGTATAAAATGACACTATATCACCAAAGTTCGGAGGGCGTCAAACCAGAAAATATTTCTCAATTGCTGGCATGTTGGTTTTAGATCTATATAGCATAGAAAAATTTTGGATTCTCTTCCTGATGTGCACAAAAAGTTCAAGCAAAACCATACACCTTGGGATTGATATGCACCATTATTGTCATGTTGGTTCTTGAAAAGATTCTCCAGATTATCGGAGAATTGGTATGCCCTAATCTACTTATATACGGAAGCCAACATACTTTCTTATTAAACTTTTTCAGCATTGTCAAGCGGATCAACATTTTTGTGGCTTCTGAAGGAGTGCACTTGAGCTGTAAAAGCTCATGGCTGTCCTCTCTAATAAAATTACGAATGTACCACTTTTCACTTAATGACCTTCTATTCACATGCATACTAGCTTTACTAGATATCTTAGGAATTCATAGGTTACTTCATGTGAACCAAATTCTATATATCTAAATCCTCCACATTACTCTTCCCAAGCCCAACAGTTGATTCTACTGCTTATGTAGCACTACTTGTGTCTAGGTTTACTCAGAATTTACTTTGAGATAAGATTTTAGTAACCAACTTCAAAAAGTCTACAACAAAAAGATGGACTATTCCTTTATTGATAGCCTACCAAAAATTTAAGAAAATTTGATTATTAATATTTCAAAGCAGATTGGTTACTAAACCATCACAATTTCTCAGCACTATGAAGATGAGACCTTGCATACCTTCCCATGGCTGATGCAAGCATGATGCCTAGCAATGGGTAGATGAAAAGGTCCAAGAATTTTGTTATTTGATCAAAATAATGACATCAAAGCAGCTATTCAAGAAAATTTTCCAGATACCCAATTTGTGAAGTATATTGGAGATGATCCCAAGGCGTCTTGATTATCTCAGCATTTTGACATCAAAAAATTATGGTAAAATTTAGGAAGTGCAAATATAATTCGTGGATGGAAGAGAAATTTGAATACATATGGTGGAAGTTGATCCAAAAGTTCAGTCTTAGAGAAGACAAGTAGGTCCAATAATCAATGTATGAAATCGCAAGCTTTGGGTTCCTATTTTGGAGCAAGAGACAACAAACAACACACACTAACAAAAAAGGTGGTGACAATAACAAAAGAGGCGCACAATTACTTAGAGAGATGCTGGAAGAACTAAATTGGATGGATATTTATCAACTATTGGAGGAGAAACACTTTATGTTTATTACTCGGGCTATTCCTATCAAAATGGAAAAGGTATATTATCATTTGTATATTTGTAAAAATGTCCATATCAGCCTCAAGCCTTAATTTAATAGCTTGCTAACTATATCACACATGAAACAACATAATCAAATCTCTAAAAAGTATTTATCGTCCCACCCTCATAGTTGTATGCCACACCTGCAACAACATAATCACCATGATTTATACTCAAGAGTTGTTTCACAATAGAAGGGTTGTTCCATTATGTGCTCCCTTATTTCTTCATACTTCTCCTTTGTATCTATGCATTGCCATTTATAACACTTATTACACTACACAACAAATGCCCCTCTAGTTGAAAAAACCTAATATGAATAATTTTGTAAGGACTTTCTTCAAGCTCAGAGAGGTTTAGCCTCAGTAGAAACAGGAGTACAACAATAGCGATAGCAGGATCATAAATCACCAATTAGTTGTAAGCATATTCCCTATGATTCTCTTCATCCTCTCCGGTTTGATTTTCTTGTTCCCTATTAAAGAAGTAACCTCTATTGATTCTTGAGTTGAAGTCGCCATGATGTCAGGGAAAGTAGAAACTCTCAAAGAATTTGGCTCTCTATTCACATTATTTAAGTCAGCTAGTTCAGAACCATGAATAACAGTTTTCTCTGTCTCTCCAAGTGTGACAACATCTTGATGATTTTGCTCCATTCAACAAGCTCCTAATTGTATTGAACTATATAAGGAAAGAAAATACAACTTGTCTCATTATGGAACTCCAAAAATAGTTAGAAATGGTACAATAAAAACAACACATATATCCTATTTAACCATAGATCTCAAAAGCATCGATCTGTGCTTATCATAAAAGCATGACATGTTGTCGACTTATTCAATCTAAAGATTTACCCCTTATAGAAGTTAGGAAATATACTATATTTATTGTCTAGTGAAAGATACAAAAAGTCAAATCTAAAAATTATAGTCAAGTAGCGAAGATTCATTTTGGCTAGTATAAGGAAGAAGAAGTAAATCTACATAAATGTTAAAAAAACTCATGGAAACAACAATAAACCTAGTGTAATTAAACCTCAAAAGTGGGGTATAAGGAGGGTATGATGTACGCAAGCCTTATCCTACTCATAAATAGGACATTATTTATTAATCTGTGACACAAAAGCAACATTATCAACATTTAAAAAGGTTATTCGATTTTAAAAGTACAATGTAAAGTAAATGACTGACCATCTAATCTCTACCAACTGCAAATCCAACTGGTATAGAGATGACTATAGTATAGTAGAAGATAACTTTAAAATCATGCCGAATAATCATGGATAAGATCAGTTAGGAAAGATGAAAGCAATAACAGAAAAATTCTACATACTAGAATTAGAAGTTTTAGATCCACTAACGTCTCGAGAGAATTAATCCATAAAATTCTTCTGCCAATATCGACAATTGTTGAAGAATAAGAATGTCCCAATTTACAGAGAGATCAGGTTGGGATTAGTATTACTTGCATTGTGATCATCCCAACCTTCTTCATATGACTAGCTACAAAGGAAAGCAAATTCTGCCATAACCACCATACAAGGGAGATGGATAATACATAATTATGGATTCTTCCTCAAAAGGAACTTAAGGAAATATTAAATCAAATAATGATGGAATTGTTGCTCACCTAAGATGACCTTCATATTAACTTATTAAGTATGCTTTGTCATTGTGGTGCTTATAAAACTGGGCTGCATTACAATATACGAAAGGAAAGATCATGTTATAGATTCTTTTTTTTATGACCATATTAAAACTTCAAGTTAAATTTTAATTTTGTTCAATTTTTTCCATAGACGCAAAAGGAGAGAATTAAATCAAGAGTAATCACAAGCTAACTGTCACCACATTATTGGCACTTTAGATGAAAACTCCATTTATCTTAGTTTAAGAGTACCATTTTATATATTTCAATTACTTTTCTTATTATTGGATATGTTTTACTTTTATTTAAGGAGTTTGTAATGAGATATTACCTTAATATATGTTATTAATTTCAAAAAAAGATATTATCTTAGTATAATTTTAGTTATTCTTAAGGCGATCAGAGGAGATTCGTTAACACCTCCTAATTCGTCCTACCTAGTCTGAGTAGATACCCAAAGAAACTAAGAAAAATGACTCAAAAAAGTCACTGGAAGAAACCACAAAAGGTCATCTAAGTCACATAGAGTGATCTATGGCCCGTAGATGAGGCCTCGTGGAATTTTTCTTAAGTCTGACGCCCACATACAAGACATTATATGGACAGTACAATGTTTCACGACCCATAAAATATCTTTCATGGGTTGATGGTTTAAAAATCAACTTTTCTGGATATCGGAACGATGAGTTATCAGATGGCTCATCTTCTTATTTACGATCCATAGAACAAGTTTCGTAGCCAGAAGTTCTAGAAACTAAAATTTTTGAAACCTTGAACGATAAGTTACTAGATGACTCGTGGTTCATCTTACGGCCCGTCGAAAGGGGTTCGTAGAACCCTATGTCCAATTTCCAATAACATAATTTTTGGACACCTTCCTTTACAAGGGATTATTACAGCACATAAATGAAACTACAGTGCATAGACAGGGTCTCATGGTTCCACTCAGTAGATTCAAGGAGGGATTTTTGTCATTTTCTACCCCTTTTAATTAAAACCTACAACATTCTGGACTTATTTTAGGTCCCTTATCAGTACCCTAGGTGTATTATCTCTCATTAAGCACTTAGAAACCTTGAGAGCATCGAAGAAGGAAAAAAAGCAAAGGTTTTGACTTAAAGCTTGAGGATCATCAGAGAGTTGATCTTTCTTCATAATTCTAGGTATGTAAGTATGTAAGGCTTCTTGAAGCATAGGATTGAGTCTGTCTACATGCCTTTCATTTACTTGGGTCGAGTCAATGTATAAAAATTGAGTATTGAAAATCTCATGATCCTAATATTCGATTTGCTTGCATTTATTTTGAGATTCTATGCCTATTTATTAATGACCGAATGAGTTACATGTTGTTCATATGAACTTGGAGTATAACATTTGCATTTAAACAATAAAATTAAATTGCATCATTCTATATAACTTTTGTTTCATTGATCAAATTGAGACCATGATTGTGATTGTTTGAGAGCAATTTGAGCATGACTAAGCATGAGGAGCATATTATTTGTATACGTGCATACTTAATGAGTATCTTACTTGTTTCATGTGATGTGCATGACTGAATGAAGCCTAAATGACCATTTGAGTTTGAGTTAGAGTCTTGATTTCATATATGATTGATGATTCGAATTGTTCCAGTTATTGAGTTGAGTTGATTAGAGAAAATTCAACCAGATGAGATTTGAGTTGATTGGCATAAACATGTTTTAGTCTTATGAGGAGTATCGAGCATTGATTTTGGAATGAGTAGGTAACTACTGTAACCCATAAACTACAGAGCCAACTTAGAATAGTTACACCATTAATTCTGGTGACTCATGTCCCAAAAAGATAGACATTTACTTTGCATCCAAGAGAGTATGATCATCCTATACCTTGGAAAGTTTAGGACGGGCATGACAACGACGTTCCTTCGTTGTGCGTCACCAACCTAATGGTGGTGGGATTGGATATCGGTTAAGAGAAAGTCCTAAACAAGACCTGATTGAGCATATAATGTTTTAAATTGAATTGCATAATACTGTGTTATTTTCAAAGAATGATTTTAAACCTTAAACTTGCATATTCATTTAGTTGAGTCATGAGCTATTTAGTCGATCTTTGAATTGAGTTGACTGATTGAGTTTGAACCTTTACTATTTTCTTGAGCTATTTTAAATACCCTATATATTCTATGTACTAAGGTCCATTTGGGCATGCATTATTAATGATGCAGATACAGATGATAGAGAACTTCAACCAGTGCATTGTTGAGGTCCAACTTCCTACTTCCAGATTGGTGAGCCTTCCATGCCATTTAGAGGAGTTTGGAGGAGTTCTTTTAGTTTTCATTACGTATGTTTATTTCTTTAATTAGGGTAGCCATGGCCATGGTACCATCTAGAGTATAACATAGAGGTTTTATAGACATTGAGAAGAGGATTGTCCATTGTTATTTATTTTTCAAACTTGATCATTAGAAACTATTATTATAATAGTGTTTTATTTATCTAAGTTGAAGGATTTCTAGGTATTCTTCTAGTATTGAGAATGACATGATGATGAGGCCAAGTATTTCTTTTGGAGAATCAACAATGGTCCTTCAAGTGCCAACCATGCTAAGGGTACCCTCCCGAGGTGTGATAATTCAGAAGGGAGAAGCTTCAATTTAGAGGATTGGGAATGTGTGTGTTTGGCTTCTAGGTAGGCAATAGTCCACTTTCTATACTTGAGGCCTTAGTCTAGGTTGTGACTTAGGTGCCTTAGAATGTGTTTTAATACCCTTAGAGCCTTGTGTTACTCCCTGTGTTGATTGTTTTGGTTTGATAATATCTATTAGTGTCTGGGCCTAAGTTACTTGTGATAGTGATAGTTGACTTAGCCATGTTGGTTGATGGTTAAGAAGTATGTGTGGGTAAGTGTAGATCCTATCTTACCCTATCTTTTTAGTATTAAGAATATGTTATACTGCTATTGTTATATATATGGATATCATCTGTTGGGCCCGAGACCTTGGTTGAGGACTTATAAGATTTTAGATTAGTTTCCCAGACTCTAAGAGTTGGATAGTGCTAGTATTGTACAATTGATTATTTAGCTGCTAATATTTGGATAAAAGTGATGGCTTGCATTTCATTGACATTGGGTTTCACGTATTTTATGGTACGATCTCTGCAATGGACTTTCACTATCGATTTTGACAAGGACACATTTCAATCTTTTGCTCTTTAAAATCACTTTTGACAAGAAGCATACCACCCTTAAACCTTGATAACTGATTTTTGGAAACATAGAAACATTTGGGATATGCTCATTAATTGATTGATCAATCGAGTAGATTGTTGACCTTTTTCTTACCACTTACTAATTGATTGATGATAGTCTCGATCTGTTCTATACAAATGTGGTCTCATATGTAGCTTAATACCTGGATGGAGCACATCCCAAAGGATAGTCTTTATGTAAGCCCTAATTCGAGCATAGGCATGCTATATAGTCTTTCTACATCCCTATGGACCCCTTTATCTATGTGACCCACTGAACAGAAAGAGGGATCTAATTGGGTCGTACCTTGCTACCTGAGGGCTAAGTAGATGTATATGCTTTGTTAGGATGGCAATTGTTATTGATAGCACTATGGTTAACTATTGTATTACCTTAATTCATGTGCATCACCTATCACTAATATAATTACTTACTAATTGCATCTGTCGGTCATATGGGAGGTTAGTTGGGTTATTTTAGCTACTTGTATCTTTTGGGCTCCTTGGGTTCAGTTAAGTTATTGTTTGATTATATTCATGTATTCTCCTACTGTGATGATAGTTGGTTATATGTTTAACTTAGACTTATCTCTGTGGTACTCCCTGATTGGTAGAGTTGGATTGGTCCCTAGGCTGTTGTAATGAGTAGTAGTGATTCTATTAGTGTCTTTTTATTTAGTTGACTTCTGTGGAAAGATCTTGTGGTGATTAAGTTGTTAGGCTAGCGTTCTCAAGTATGTTCTGTAATGACATGGTTGGTCCTTTTTGGCCATATCTATGAAAAGTAATTGTTTTACCCCTTTGTAAGTTGCTTTAAGCCTAATTTGAACTCTCTGTATAGTAGAATTTAAAACCCTAAGTTTTAAATGGTTGAAAATGAGTTTTGATATTTTTGAAAACTTGTTAAAAGAATGAGTTTTTGAACTATTTTGAGTTTTGAGTGTCAAATCGGAGATCTGTCGATTCCATTAGCTCTGAAATGTTGTAAGTGAACTATGAGAAGTTGCAAAATTGAATTTTGAGTTAAAATGAGATTTTTTAACCCAAAGTTGTGATTTTAGTCATTTCTAGAGTCAAAGTTTGACTTTGGTCAACATTCAGAATTTGGAAGCTTAGATCAAAATTTCGACAGTTCTAGTCATATCGGATGATTGAACTAATGCTGGAAATGCTCTAGGAATAATTTCTGGAGTTGCTGAGGGCAGTTTTGACATTTGAGTTTTAAACTAGTTTTATCGAGTCGCATTGATAAGTATGGACAGGAGGCTCTGAAAGTGATTTCTGATGATTCTGTTGAGTCCAGATCCTTGTTTCTAGTATGGATACATATTTAGTTTGTGAAATTCTGATTCTCGATGAGTTTTGAGGGTCCATTCCGAGTAGGGATTTATACTTTGCATTGCTAGTTTTGCTGATATTTGGTGCAGGTGTAATTCCTTCTTTGCGTTCATGGAGGTTTGGTGAGCTTATTGTCCACGTTCATGGAGGGTTAGTCCTCGTTCGCAAAGTGTACGCATATATGAGTGGCCCCCTCCCCTTTGCTCTCCGAATTCTTGGGTTGGTCTCTGCGATCGCGGAGGTCTATCTGATAGTTATCTCCCTATTTGCAGGACCCCACCCGTATTCGCGGAGAACATTTTGTAATTCGATAGTCTTAAAATTGGGAAAAATCATTTTTAATCCATTTTCAAACTTCCATGCTTTTTGAGGCGATTTTGTAGAAAAATTTTCCAAGAATTTTATTGGGTAAGTATTTCTAACACTATTGTAAGTAATTTCTATAAGTTTTATCTTGATTTTGTATTTAATTTCATTATTTTCAATGTCCAAAATTGGAGATTTTTAGATCATAATTTTCAAACTTTAAAAGTTAATTTTCCGTTCAATCTAAGCTTGAGTTTAATGGGATTTTTACCCATGAACTCCATTTTTCCTGTAGAATTTGATTTTAAAGTTATTTTTCAGATTTGGGAACTTTGAATTTAAGCCTAAATTTGACCATTTTCTCCTAAATGTTTCTCTTGATGAGTAGTGCCTATTGTTGATAATGGTTGATCGAACTGAGGGATCATTGTGGATTGAGTTGATCGAAAGCTTGTTCAGATGCAGTTTCGACATAGAGGTAGGTTCACTAACCTTTTGGAACTGGATTTGAGTTATTGATCATGTTCACGTGATAATTGTGAGATTTAGATGGATTATTGTGTAATAGAGTAATGTGTTAGGATAATGATGGAAAAGTAATTCTAGTTGTCACGACCCAAGCCTAGGGCCTAGACATGACATGGCGAATGGGGAACCCGAAGGAACCCCAATCAAGCCTCTTAACTTGTCATTACACATCCTTGGTCACGGAAGCATATAAAGACATATAGATTAAGAATAAGGGCAATAGGGCTAAGGGAAAACTTTCATGAACATCATAATCAAGAGACAAGAGTAAAAGCGCATACATAGATTCACAACATGTCCAACAAGTACCCCTAATACATAAATAGAGCGGGGGCCAAAACAAAGCTACCGGGTTTACCTCATAGTCAAATAGAACATAAGAAAGTGTCTCAATACATAAATAATAGCAACATAGACTCGGGTCCCCGAAGTGGAGGACTCATCAACTAGTTTTGAGTAGAACCGATCTTGCCACGTGGAGGAGGAGGATGATCAACTTGAGCACCGGTCCTACATGGTGATATCATGTTAGCAAGAGTATGCGTTAGCACGTTTGAATGTACTAAGTATGTGGGGTGCAATGCCACAATAGATAGATATCATACTCAAAATATATACATTAGACAATGGGCATAGTATAACAATATGGCATGTAAGATCAATGCATAAGTAAAACAAGCTTTAAGTAACTCATGCTCATATAAGATATCATATATGTAGAAGAGACCAAGCTAGAATCCCAACTTGGTTTGGAGATGCCATTCACACTTGGACACCCTAGTAGCAAGGTACAACACCCCTTACATGGTTGATGCCATTCACACCTGGACACCCTGGTGGCAAGGTACCACTCACATGGTTGATGTCTTTCACACCTGGACACCCTGGTGGCAAGGTACATACCCATCACATGGTAATCCAGGCTCCTATACCCACTAGATCGGGTATGGTCTAATGCAATACATTACATAGAACATATATATCATGTACAAAAGCTCATTGCATCATCATAACATCTATCATATCATATCTTATGCTTTGGACCTTCAATTCCTCAAGAAACCATAACCAGATATTTTATCAAACACCTTTGGGGTGTGTATGGGAGTAAAAGACCATGCAATTTGGAGATTCAATCATGTATGAAAATCTGTCATAAAACTATCAATCAACACCTTGCAACACCCCCAAGACATTCACATCAAAACCCCTTGTCAAATCCAACATTAGATCCAAGATTTAAAGCTCAAAAAAAGCTAAAACAACCATACTTTCATGAACTAAAATCAATGAGCAGTAAATTTCTCAATATACAAGACCCACATGTAAAATCAACTTTAAATCATGAAATATTAGTAAAAAAGAGGCTTAGGTACCATGGGTGAAAGGACCCAATGGTTCAACATCACATACCTTAGCTTTGGAAAAGCTCTTCGTAAAGTTTGAAAATGGAGGCTTTAAGCTTGAAGAAAATCCTTAATTCGGGATGAGAGTTTTGACTCTTGAATTTTGGAGTGAAAACATGGCTAAGTGTTTTGGAGAGTATTGGGAAATGTTTTGGATGATATAAGGGTGAAATTTGGCTAAGTATAGATAAAAACACGTTTGGGAAACTTAGGCACAACACTTAGAATATTTTGGACTGCACAGGAAAACACTGCCAGGCAAAATACACCTCTCCGCATCACAGAGAGGAGGCGGAGAAGGAATTACACTAAAGCGCGCCTTTGGCGCGTCACAAGGGAACGCGTAAACCTCACTGGAATTCATCACTTAAAAATTTATAATTGCTAATTTTTTCTCTCTTAAATCGAGGTTAGACCCTTTTTCACCTAATTGTGATCCCTTGATCACATTATGAAGTCGAATTTTCGAAATAACGGACGAATTTTAATATATATTGAAAATAAAATTTCGGGCATTTTGAGGCATATTTTTGGGCACTTTTTGGGGTTGTTTCAGTATCTCCCCCTTGGGAACATTCGTCCCCAAATGTTAAAAGGATGTACAAGGAAAGAGTGATCATGAATAAATCATCCCCAACAGGAATGCAACATACCATGTAAAATATCATTTTCAAAATCTCAACATAAGTGTAAAACATCATAAGTTTACCAACTTAAGCATGAATGCATATGAATAATATAGGGGCTAAAATGCAAGACTTGAAATCAGTATGAGACTTAGGGTTATACTTTAGGCTTGAGTGGAGTGAAAAAAATAAGGATACCGCTTTTGCATATTCGCCTCGGCCTCCCAAGTAGCACTTTCGACATGTTGGTTCCTCCAAAGAACCTTAACGGATGCCACCTCTTTATTACTCAATCTATTTACCTGCCTATCTAAGATCTGAACTCAAACCTCCTCATAAGTTAAGTTAGCCTCAACAATTCCCATAACATCAAGAGGTACAATAGCATTATGATCACCAATATATCTTCTCAACATAGAGACATGAAACATCGGATGAACTAAGTTCATTTCACTGGGAAACTTCAACTCATAAGCTACCTTGCCAACCCTCTTTAAGACCTCATAAGGACCAACATACCTAGGATTCAACATCCCCTTTTTACCAAAATGGACCACACCTTTCATTGGAGAAACCTTCAAACAAACCCAATCACCCACTTGGAATTGTAGGTCTCTTCTTATTACATTGACATAGGATTTTTGATGACATTGGGCTATTCTCAATCTTTCCCTAATTATCTTAACCTTCTCAAGATCCTCCATAACCATATCCAGTCCCAACAAAGTCACCTCTCCAACCTCAAACTAACGCACAGGTGATCTAAACTTCTACTATAAAGGGCCTCAAAAGGAGCCATATCAATGCTAGAGTGATAGCTATTGTTGTAGGCAAACTCTATCAATGGAAGATGGTTATCCCAACTACCTTTAAGCTCCAAGACACAAGCCTTAAGAATATATTCAAGTGTTTGAATTGTCCTTTCAGCTTGGCCATCCGTTTGAGGGTGGAAGGCCGTACTAAGGTGAACTTTGGTACCAAGACCCCTTTGAAAAGACCTCCAAAAATGCGAAGTGAATTGTCCACCCTGATCAGATATGATGGATAAAGGAACCCCATGTAACCTCACTAACTCATTGATATACAACCTTCCATACTCTTCAGCCCCATATGTAGTCTTAACTGGTAGAAAGTGAGCCGATTTCATCATCCTATCAACCACCACCCATATAAAATCAAAACCTTTTCTAGTCTTGGGCAACCTAATCACAAAATCCATATTAATCACCTCCCACTTCCAAGTAGGAATCTCTATGTCTTGGGTTAGGCCACTCAACCTTTGATGTTCGGCTTTGACTTATTGACAAGTATGGCACGCGAAAACAAATTTAGCAATGTCCTTCTTCATGCCTCCACACCAATACATATCCCTCAAACTATCGACACAAGGCACACACAACCTACCTTGGTATCTAGGGGTCCCACCTCCCCCTCGGGAGAAAACCTCTATTTTTCCTTCTTTCACCAAGGCCTTCAATTCAAGCAAGGAATAGTCTCCTCATCAACCAAAGAAGATTTAGAACCATCAACAACAACCACACTATTACCCACATCTTCCAACCTCACCCCTGTAATACCCCACATTTTACAATACTAGTACTAATATGACTTTTCGAATTAGCGCCCATTTTTAAAAGTGCTTGAATCTCATGTTATAGGGTGACATGTACGTCTACGATTAAGAGGGTCGAGTGTATACATGTTTTATATCAAATTGAGAAGATCACGACCCAAAACAAAGTGAGAGAATTGAGGTGCTTGTAGGACTTAAGAAGCTAGCAGGTGAGTCACCTACTTGCTTAGCTTAAATTTGTTAGCTAAACGGAGACGAGGCCCGATATCGAATTTTCCCAAGTTCGATTATGAATAAAGTCCATGTTAAGGGTGTAACTTTAGCCCATATTTTAGCATCACAAATGGACTATATTTTCAGCCCAAAAAGGATATTAAAAGGGCCCAAGTACATCATAACCCACTTTACTATTTGCGCCCAAACTAAGTGAAGAGAAATTTGGAAAATGGGCAGCCAAGGCCCATCAACTTTGGAACCCAATTAGGCCAAAGTGAAAGGGCCAAGCTGCTGTATCACCACCTTGATAATATAAGGATTAAACCACACAACAAATTCGGCCAAAAACTCCTTTAAAAAGGCTTACAAGTAGCATCTTTAAGTCATTATTAACTTGGAAGAAAAAATCATCTTTCACAAAGCTTTCTCTCTACACTTTCTTAACCTTGCAAAGCAACCACAAGACGGCTTTTAGGGTTCTTGGAGAAGCCCTACACCTTGAAGGTAATGGTAAATAAGTTTACTTATGTGTTTAGTATGGTTTATTTATGGAAAACAAGAGACTCTGTTGGTTAGGTATATGCTGAAATTTTTGGACAGCATGTGTTCCAAAAGTTGTACATTTTTCTTGTTTATTTGGAAGCTTTTCTCTTTTTGGTTGGATTGATTATAAAGGTATGCTACTATTCTTAATGAGTATTGGTTCTCTAATGATATATAAAGGCTACTGCACCATTTTCACAATCCGTGAAAGTGAGTTCTTTGTATGATATCGTAAATGTGCTCATAATAGGAACTTGTGGGCTGATTAATTGAGGACTATGGTCTCATATCCTCCACATACTTTGAGGAATATTTTTGAGAAATTTTAGGACTGTTTGTATGTATAAATTATGTGGGAATAGTTTGGTTGAAGTTGGTAAAGTTTTGGAATCGTCAACGTCGTAATGTAGTGAACGGATGTAACGTTATGCCGCCTATTTGTATGTTGCATAGAATTGTTATATCTTGTTCTTTGTGGGATGTTATGAGACTGTTATGTCACTTAAACAGGCTGCACATGACATGTTTATGAGGATGTGTACTAGAAAATACGATGAGGGGCGAAAAAGTTGAAAGAATATGCTCGGGTTTATAATTATCCTCTTGCTACCCGTGTGTTATTTTTTTTATATGATTGGGCTTCCAAGATGTATCTATAAGCTGCTAATGCTAGTCTTATCACCTACTATGTTATAGATAAATATTTTGAGGAAGGAAAGGTTATCTCGAGGTAATAGCGAGGTCGTACAACGAGGTATGTAAGGCTACTTGATTTCGTATTATTTGGCATGAAACATAGATCCCTTCTTGGCATATAAATGCACTTACCAACTCTGACACAACTATTAACCGTGTCTCAACTCTTTCACATGTTCATATGCTCCCATACATAGTCACCTTTGAATCTACATACATACTTAGATACCAAGATACATGAACTCGTTCTACTAAATAAAGTTCATGTGTTGTTCTACCTCCTATGCATTTCATTATTTGTGTAACTTACTCCCTTCATTTTGGTATTGTCTTTTGTGATTATTTACATGTAATATGTTGCATCTATAGTCCTACAGCTCCAATGTTACGACTACCAAAAGAATCATCTCAAAGGTAATTGAAAGATAAAATAGAGTATATTGCTTATTGATGGGTGGTAACCCGAGGGGTGGAAGAATCACCTACTCAGGGTCGATCCTATCACGGAGGGTAGCCTAAAGGGTTAAAGGAAAAGCCTAGCTAGGGCCGATCCCGATATAGATTTACCACTGATCAGCTGGTCATTTGTATTACATACTGTGCACAGATTATACAGTAAGGTAAAGTAATAAAAAGAACATAAAGTACATGATCCCACAATATAACTAAAGGTGGTCTCTTATCCTACACTAGT
>JAABOM020074926.1:0-34714 GCA_011800125.2 Solanum clarkiae | reverse complement strand
ATGAAATTATATTATGTCTTGAGATTTATGTTCTATGTGAAATAAGTTTATATGAAGTACAGTTGAGGTTAACACGACGAATTGAGAATACTTGAGTCGTTGAATATGAAAACATGTTATATTATAAACTTGTTTACATAACATAATGAGTAAGGTTAAAAGAATCCAAATGACCGGTTGAATCGAGTCGAGCATGATAAGTTACATGATTGTTGAGTTGACTATATTTGAGTACTTTTATGCGATTGAATGAATTGATGAATTTTTGAGACGAATTGAGATAACTTTATGAGATTGAAGATGAGTTGATTGATGGAGTATTGAGGATTGAGTTACATGATGACTTGAGCATGTTTAAGTCTTTGGAGGAGTATCGAGCATCGAGTGGGGAGCGAGTACACTTTTACTTTAAACCCCAGAACTACGTTACCAGCGTAGGATAGTCATACAACATTGTTCTGGTGACTTGTCCCGCAAGTGGACATTTACCCTCGATCCAAGAGAGAGTTGATCGTCCTATGCCGTGGCACATATAGGACGGGCGTGGTAACAATGCCGATTCGTTATACATTACCTAACTTTATGGTTGTGAGAGGTATGTCGGTTAAGAGAAACTCCTAAGCAACTTTGATTGAACATGAGATTTACAAACTTGAGTTAACTTTCACTATATATATATATATATATATATATATATATATATATATATTCTAAACTGTTATATACTGAGCTGAGCATGAGTTGAGGAGTCGAGGTGAGTATTCTTGAGCTTATCATTATTATATTTGAGCCCGTTGGACTTATCGTACATTCCACATACTGACGCCTTTGGCACAGCATCGTTTCATGATGTAGATACTGGAGATAAAGGAATTCAGCCCATGCACCACTGAGATCCGAATCGTGCACTTCAGAGTTGGTGAGCTCTCTTTACATTCCGGAGAAGCCCTTTTTACCTTTTGTCTTTTATTTAGTACTATTTTCATTTGAGGTATCTATGGCCTATCATGACACCGTCTGGATTGTTGATTAGAGGCTTCGTAGACATTGAGGGAGTGATTTCTTAAAAAGTATTGTATAAATTCAAACCGTATTCTTTTGAAACTGTGAGTGAGTTTTCATTAATAATATTGTATCTATTTGAGTTATTTCTTTCGCTGTTGAGTACATATGACAATGAAGCCAAGTGATTCGCTCGAAGATTAGCAATAGTCTTTGCGTGTCGAGAACCCTACTTCAGAGGTGCCTCGTCAAATAGAAATGAGGGGCCGAGGCCGACTACCCAGGATAACTGGTGTTCCTGTGACACCTACTACTCCACTTGCTCCTACTTCAGAGGTCGAATTTCGAGGAGCCATAGCTATGGTTGCCTATTTAGTAGATGCTCAAAATGGGAATCGAGGTTCACTAGCCCCTAGCTCTCAAGAGCCCACGGCTTCTTCCAGGCTAAGGGATTTTCTCAGGATGAACCCATTAGTCTACACTGGGTCAAAAGTTGAAGAGGACCCTCAGAACTTCATTGATGAGATGTGGAAGGTGTTGAAGACCATGCATGCGACTAAGACTGAGGGAGTTGCGCTGGCTGCTTACCAACTCAAGGATGTAGCCAATGTTTGGTACAATCAGTGGGAAGAGAGTCGGGGAGAAAATGTTGAGCCTGCTGCTTGGGATGAGTTTGAAGGTGCCTTTCTCGATCATTTTCTCCCTCAAGAGCTGAGAGAAGCGAAGGTTAAGGAGTTCGTAAACTTTAAACAAGGGGGATTGACAGTGAAGGAGTATAGCTTGAAATTCATCCAGCTATCTGGTACGCTATAGAGATGATCCCGAATATGAGAGAAAGGATGAGGAAGTTTGTATCTGGGCTAGGTAAGCATATGAAGAGAGAATGTAAGGCGACATTGTTAGTTCCACGGATATGGATATTTTGAGGTTAATGGTTTATGCTCAGGAAACTGAGGAGGACAAAAAGAAGGATAGGGAGGAGTATTTGAGAAAAAAGGCCAGGTCACCGGGGCCTGAGTCTAGTTAGCACAAGCAGGGTAAGGGAGATAAGTCCTACTTCCAAAAGAAGTCCTCCAACTATGCACCATCTTCAGCTAGTACATCAACTTCGAGCCACAGGCACGATCAAAAGTCCTAAGGCCAGTCAAAATTTAGGGCACAGGATTCGTAAGCCAGCATGACTCTTGGCTCTAAAGGGAGGCCACCTTACGAGAAATATGGCAAAATGCATCTGGGAGAATGTAGAGATGGAGGGAATAGTTGCTATAAATGTGGCCAGCCGGGTCATTTTCAGAGGGAATGTTTGACATGGAGCAATAAGGCCCAAATCGCTACCACAACACCACCAGCGAGGGGTAACCAAAGAGGTACTACACCAGTATCAGGTAGAGGGACAAACCGTCTGTACACAATAAGGAATCTACAGGACAAAGAGGATGCACAGGATGTTGTGACGGGTATGATTCGAGTCTTAACTCTTGATTGTTATGTTTTGATGGATCCTGGTACTACTTTGTCTTTTGTATCTCCTTATGTGGCGAGTAGATTTGAGATTCTCCCTGAGTAGTTGCTTGAACCATTTTTTGTCTCTACTCCTGTTGGGGAGTTTATTCGAGCTGAGAGAATCTATAGAAACTATTTGGTATCTATTCATCATAGGGATACTTCTACTGATTTGGTTGAGTTGGAGATGGTTGATTTTGATATAATCCTTTGTATGGATTGACTTCATGCCTACTATGCCTTGGTTGATTGTTGAATCGAACGGTTAAATTCCAGTTTCCTAATGAGCCTGTTATTGAGTGGAAGGGAGATTCGGTTGTGCCAAAGGGTAAATTTATTTCTTACCTCAGGGCCCGAAGATTGATTTCTAAGGAATGTATCTATCACCTCGTGAGAGTTAAATCTGATGATGTTGAGCCCCCTTCTCTTGAGTCAGTCCCGATTGTAAAAGTGTTTTGATATGTTTCTTGAGGATTTGCCTGGGATCCTCCTCGATAGGGAGATCGACTTTGGCATTGATGTTCTTCCTGACACCAAGATGATTTCTATTCTTCCATGTAGGATGGCCCCTACAAAGTTAAAATAGTTGAAGGAACAACTGAAAGACTTGTTAGAAAAAGGATTCATAAGGCTAAATGTCTCTCAATGGGGCGCTCTGATCTTGTTTGTACGAAAGAAGGATAGTCCCTTGAGGATGTGTATCGATTATCGTCAGCTGAATAAAGTGACAATTAAGAATAAGTATCCCCTTCCGAGAATCAATGACTTGTTTGACCAACTTCAGGATGCCACTATTTTCTCTAAGATAGATCCCAAATCAGGCTATCACCAGTTGAAAAAAGTAAGAGAATGTGACATCCCGAAGATGGCTTTTCGAAACTGATGTGGTTATTTTGAGTTTTTGGTGATGTCGTTTGGGTTGACAAATGCACCTGCAGCCTTTATGGACTTAATGAATAGGGTATTTAGGCAGTATCTTAACACGTTTGTGATTGTGTTCATCGACGACATTTTGGTGTATTCTAGGAATGAGGAGGAGCATGCCAGTCACCTCAGAATTGCTTTGTAGACGCTCCGAGATCATGAGTTGTATGTAAAGTTTTCTAAGTGTGAATTTTGGCTCAAATCGGTGGCATTCTTAGGTCATGTGGTTTTTGGGGATGGAATTCAGGTAGATACTCAAAAGATTGAGACGGTTAAGAATTGGCCAAGACCAATCTCACTAATTGAGATAAGAAGTTTTCTAGGGTTGGCTGGTTACTATCGAAGATTCGTTGAAGGATTTTCTTCCATAGCCGCACCATTGACTAGACTAACTCAGAAAAATGTTAAGTTTCAATGGTCCGACGAGTGTGAGAAAAGTTTCCAGGAGTTAAAGATAGGTTGACTACTACACCGGTGTTGACCTTACTCGATGGGACTGATGGGTTTGTTATCTACTGTGATGCCTCGAGAGTGCGATTGGGATGTATATAGATGTAAAAAGGGAAGGTTGTTGCCTATACTTCTAGACAACTCAAAGTGCATGAGAAAAACTACCCTGCTCATGACTTAGAGTTGGCAGTAGTAGTGTTCGCTCTCAAGATCTGGCGCCACTACTTGTATGGAGTGCATGTTGATGTGTTCACAGGCCACAAAAGCCTACAATATGTTTTCACCCAGAAGGAGCTTAACTCAAGGCAAAGAAGATGGCTTGAGTTGCTCAAGGACTATGACATGAGCATTCTCTACCATCCAGGTAAGGCTAATGTGGTTGCCGATGCTCTTAGCAGGATGTCCATGGGGAGCACTACCCATGTGGAGGAAGAAAGGAAAGAGTTGGTCAAAGAAGTGCATAGACTGGCTAGATTGGAAGAACAACTTGAAGAGAATAATGGGGGAGGGTTTAATGCCAGAATGGGTCTGCTTTATCTTTAGTGTCAGAGGTGAAGGAAAAGCAAGATCGAGATCCTGTTATATTGCAGTTGAAAGATGATATACATAAGCAGAATGCTATGGCTTTTGCCAAAGGGAGAGATGGGGTATTGAGATATCAAGACAGATTATGTGTTCCTGACTTTGACAATGTTCGAGAGAGGATCATGGAGGAAACACATAACTCCAGGTATTCCATCCATCCTGGCTCCAACAAGATGTATCACGACTTGAGAGAAGTCTATTGGTGGAATGGGATGAAAAGGATTATTGCGGTATTTGTTGCGAAGTGTCTCAATTGTCAACAGGTCAAGTTTGAGCATCAAAAACCAAGTGGTTTGGCTCAGAACATCGAAATTCCAGAATGGAAGTAGGAAATGATCAATATGGACTTTCATTACCGGCTTACCAAGGTCTCGAAAGCAACATTACTCGAGTTGGGTAATAGTGGACAGAATTACTAAGTCTGCTTACTTCTTGGCAGTCAAGACAACTAACACCGTAGAGGAATATGTTAAGTTGTATATTCGTGAGATTGTGAGGTTGCATGGAGTTCCGTTGTCCATCATCCCAGACAGAGGAGCTCAACTCACCTCTCATTTTTGGAGGTCTTTCCAGAAGGGATTGGGTACTAGGGTGAATCTAAGTAGAGCCTTCCAACCTCAGACAGATGGCCAGGTGGAGCATACTAATCAGACGTTGGAGGATATGTTGAGAGCATACACTATTGATTTTAAAGGTAATTGGGATGACCATTTGCCTTTAATAGTGTTTGCTTACAACAACAATTTTCATTCAAATATTCAGATGGCCCCATATGAGGCACTTTATGGGAGGTGTAGATCGCCGATTGGATGGTTTGAGGTAGGAGAAACAGAGTTGATCGGACCAGACTTAGTTGACCAAGCGGTAGAGAAAGTGAAGGTCATTCGTGAGAGGTTAAGGACTGCACAAAGTCGACAGAAATCTTATACAGATGTCCAAAGAAGAGATTTTGATTTTGAGATCAATGATTGGTATATTTGAAAGTGTCGCCCATGAAAAGAGTAATGAGGTTTGGGAAGAAAGGAAAGCTAAGCCCAAGATATATTGGTCCTTACCGAGTCATAAAGAGAGTGAGAAAAGTTGTGTACGAGTTGGAGCTACCTTCAGAATTAGCGGCTATCCACCCGGTTTTTCATATTTCTATGCTTAAGAAATGTTTGGGAGATCCACGATTAGTAGTGCCTGTCGAGAGCGTTGAGGTAAAAGATAGTCTGAGTTATGAGGAGATCCCTATCCAAATCCTTGATCGCCAGGTTCGAAGGTTGAGAAACAAAGAGATTGTATCAGTTAAGGTATTGTGCATAAATCAATTCATAGAAGAAACTATTTAGGAGGTGGAGGAAGATATGAAAACCAGATACTCCCACTTATTCCAGGCTACCAATAGTGAGAGAATTGGCGACAATAATTCCTTCTATATTCATATTCATTGAGTCTTTCTTTCATTCATAGATATGATAGAGTTCTAGAGTTCGAGTGAGGATTGGTATGACTTGTTAATGTAATGTGATTATTATAATTGCTGCATTACTTATTTGATTGGTTTAAATGAGTCAGTCGAGGGGTAATTAATTGTTAGAGTCCATGAGAGGATTCGCGCCTTAACCTGTATTCTCTTCATTGTAGGACGAATGATTCCAAGGGGGAGATAATGCAACAACTCTGATTGTTGGATAGCATTTCTTTTTAAAATTTATCCATTTTCATTGCTTCTTCCACTCCTTTATTTTAATACTCATTGGTGGAGTATTATTGTGTCTTCCACTTATTGCTATGCCACTTAATTTTTTTTATGTCCTCTGGCTCTTTGAGGAGTCGTTTGTTCCTTCTATATAAGGAGGAACATCTTGCTCTTTTTTATATGCATATAGAGGCGAGTTAACATAGAGAGAATATGACAGAGTAAAAGATAAGAAGAACAAATCGTGAGAAGAAAGTATAGTGATTAATAAATATTGTGAGAGATTTTATTAGCTGAAGGGAGGTGTTTTATTGTGTAGAGCTTCGACAATTTTATTCTTGTAAGTTGCTCCTATTTTCTGAATCTTTTATAATAATATATTTTATACAAATGAGTTTATTCTCGTGTACTTTTAAGTACTTTATTATGAGAATATTATTTATAATGAGTAGTGAATTTATCTTGATGCATAAAAATTAAACCGAAAGACCCTACATGTCACTTTATTTACTTGAGTTAGAGATTTAAAATAAGTTGTTGATGAGGAAGTTTTATTCATTCTCTTGATATTATTTGAGGACTTTACTACTTGAAATTATATTATGTCTTGAAATTTATTTTCTATGTGAAATGAGTTTATCTGAAGTTGAATTGAGGTTAATATGACGAATTAAGAATACTTGAGTCATTGAATATGAAAACATATTACATTATAAACTTGTTTACATAACATGATGAGTAAGGTTAAAAGAATCCAAGTGACCATTTGAATTGAGTCGAACATGATAAGTTACATGATTGTTGAGTTGACTATATTTGAGTACTTGTATGTGATTGAATGAATTGATGAATCTTTGAGACACATTGAGATAACTCTATGAGGCTGAGGATGAGTTGATTGATAGAGTATTAAGGATTGAGTTACATGATGATTTGAACATGTTTAAGTCTTGGGAGGAGTATCGAGTACGAACGAGGAGCGAGTACAGTTTTACTTTAAACCCTAGAACTACGTTGCCAGCATAGGATAGTCATACAACATTACTCTAGTGACTTGTCCCGCAAGTGGACATTTACCCTGGATCCAAGAGAGAGTTGATCATCCTATGCTCTGGCACATATAGGACGGACGTGGTAATGATGCCGATTCGTTGTACATCACCTAACTTATTGTGGTGAGAGGTATGTCAATTAAGAGAAACTCCTAAGCAACTTTGGTTGAATATTAGATTTACAAACTTGAGTTTACTTTCACTATATATATATATATATGGTTTGAGCGTATGAAATGTTCTAAACTGTTATATACTGACTGAGTGTGAGTTGAGGAGTCGAGGTGAGTATTCTTGAGCTTATCATTATTATTATCATTATTATATTTGAGCTGTTGGACTTACCGTATATTTCACGTATTGATGCATTTGGCGCTGCATCTTTTCATGATGCAGATACTGGAGATAAATGACTTCAGCCCACGCACCGCTGAGATTTGGATCGTGCACTTCAGAGTTGGTGAGCTCTCTTTACATTCCGGAGAAGCCCTTTTTACCTTCTGTCTTTTATTGAGTACTATTTTCATTCGAGGTGCCTATGGCCTATCATGACACAGTCTGGATTATTGATTAGAGGCTTCGTCGACGTTGAGGGAGTAATTTCTTAAAAAGTATTGTATGATTTCAAACTACGTTCTTTTGAAACTATGAGTGAGCTTTCATTAATAATATCATATCTGTTTGAGTTATTTCTTCCGCTGTTGAGTACGATGTGACGATGAGGCCAAGTGGTTCGCTTGGAGGCTAGCAATAATCTTTGCGTGCCAGCCACGTCAAGGGTAACCTCCCGGGGCGTGATAAGTGTATCCTAAGAAGACATAAGTTACTGTAGGCAATGGTCCACCCCATTCCCTTAGTGTTTCTTCAGCCGTTGTTCTAATTGAAATGCTATCTAGTTCAGCATCTTCAAATTTTAATTTGTTCTTTTGAGTAAGCCCACATTGATTTCAAATAGCACAAGTACTTCAATTAGTAGAAATGGCCAACATATTGTCATGGCTATTGAATTTGGGATTATTCCCCTCAATTCACAGCACAAAACAATGTTGTAAAGGTGACCTGCTTTTAAAAAAAATAAAGATAAGCAAGTCAAAGTGAAACTTACAGCTGTTGATCGAAGCAGGTAACAATTTAATTTAAACAGATCCACACAACTCCTCCCGAGGAGTACGTCAGTTTGTTCACAAGCAACGTTTTGACTATTTTATACTAAATTCAATGATACAATACAAATGAACAATTTTTGATTAAATAATTATACATGAAAGAATAGAGTATAAATTATGAAAACCGTTTCAAACATGACCACGTCTTTCCATATTTTCCCATCACCAGGAAAGAGTTATACCATATTAGAAAAATTATTTCACTCATATTTACTATGAAAATTGTGTCAAGATGCATGTGTTCAGCACAGTCAAATTTCTTCCATCAAAATCGTTGTCTAATGACTTCAAATTTATAAATCTTATCGAGAAATTTATAGGTAATTATCATTATTCAGTCAGATTCAATGAGAAACATATCACCACCATGAAAACTACATAGAAGGATATCTTTTAAGAAGTTACAGCAGATTCTTTTAGGTTGGAATATAGAAGAGATATTTCAATTCAAACATGCTGCTGTCGAAGCATGAGAAATTAAAAAGAGATTAAAATCTTACTATTTCAGTAGTTTGAATTCTGCAGCTTTTCCGAAAGAGCAAAGTAACTTCGCTGAAAGAATACATTCCTCTTAACCAAGCGTGAGTTTGTTGGACAATAGATTCTGGAGCCTCTGTGCGCGTGCAGCAATTTTTTGTGATGACAGCATCGCAATAAGTTTGATGCGACGACCTTTCTTTTAGTTTGCCGGGAAACGGCGCTGTTTTTGCTAATTTGAGAAGAGGCATTGCTGCGAAGCGTTGTTGTTTTTTCTAATTTGACAAGTGGTGAGGGACGAAAAGGAGTGGAAGTGGCGCCTGCTCGGCAATTGTCTTTTGGAGTTTGGCGGCTGATGGCAAATGTTGTTTGTTTTTTATTTTTATTTTCTTAAGTGCAGGTTATTTTAGTAATTTGACTTTAGAATTTTAGAGTTGGTGCTTTTAAGGTAGTGTGTATGTATGTATGTATGTGTGTGTATTTCTATTTCTATTATATAGAAATGTGAAAGGTAGGACGACCAAGGGTAAAAATGTAATTTCACACTAACAAAAATCTATCAAGAAATATAGCCAACAAATATATATTCAAGAAACATCTGCTATTATTATTCTATAGAAATATAAAATCAATGATGACCAAGGATAAAAAAGTAATTTCACATGCTAACAAAAATCTACCCAGAAAGATAAGCAAAAAAATAAAAAATAAAAAATTCTAGAAATATCTTTTTAATATAAAATGAAATATAAAGAAATTAAGGATATATCTTTCATTTTATCCTGATTTAATAACATATTATATATTTTGCATTATACTTATCCTGTAAATTTACTCTACGTAGTTAAATATTCTACACAAATTTCATATATTAACTCCTTCTAGAAATTTTTGTTATTATGATTATTCCTATTATATTTTTATTATATAGAAAGCTATACCTAGGACGACCAAGAACATTTTTATAAAATTAATTAAAAAGAAAGCTTAAAGTAATTATTACATTATGCAAAGTGTGTATGATATTTTCATAGAAAGCAATTCAAGTTTCAGAAAATTCTAATTGTCATATAATGATTAAATGTACATCTTAATATGTATGATTTTTTTAATTTTCATTGTAGTATTTGAAGTTGTCGAACCAAGTTTTAATTTTAAAAAAGAAAAAGTATTCTTAATCCAATTTATGTATATGTACATTATGATATTATCTTACTTTAATAATAATGAAGTTAAAATTAATTAATTATAGTAGATTACTTATTTTAATTTTTAAATTAGCTTAATATTGTTGTTCTTCTGTCTAGATAAGAACAGAAAAATAATTTCGTTTTAACAACTTATCTCTTTTTTATATTAATATATTTCATAAAAATATTAAATTTGAAAAAAATCAAATTTTCACAAATATTATATTTGTGAAAAATATTAATAAAAATAGTTTTAAATACAAAAAGTGAATTATTACATTAAATATGTTTTGAACACATGACTTATTAGTTATTAGCAATTAGATAAGTAAATAAATTTAAACATATACTAATATCAAAAAGATAAAAATGACAAGTGCATAGTTATAATTTAAATTTTTAGATTGGTAATCAACAGTGAAAAAAATATTGAAATAAGAGAATTGAAAATTTAATTCTAAATAGAAAAGTTTAAAATACACTTATAATTTGAGTCTTTATGTTTTTTTTTTTAATTACATTAATGTAAATAATAGAAGTACTTAGCAACAATCACTACTAAAAAAATTCAAATTTAGCGCGCAAATAAATTTTGTGGATAAACAGTAAGATTCATCAATTCATCGCTAAACCCATACAACGATAAATTTATGTTAGCTACTAACAATTAGTGATGACCATGGAGTAGATATGAAGTTTTAGCTAATTTCATATGTTTTTAGAAATGTAGATATTACTCTACATGAAAAAAAATAATAAATATTATATGCGCAAATAAATTTTTTTATTAATTAAGATATATTATATGACTAACTTCATGTTTGCATTTCTTGGTTCTAATTTCTACTTGAGCAATAAATTTTAAATATTGATATTTAAAATAGTAACACACAATGAATTATGGTTATTATATAATTCAATTGAATCTAATAAATAGATTAACTTCGATTCCTAATAAATTTATGTCATTATTTAGTGATAAAAAATAAATTAAATAATAGATCACATAAATTCATAATATAAAAGTGATTGTTTTAATATTTAATGTCAACAAAATATAGGTCAAATATAATATATTTTACAAAATTATTTTAATGAATACAATGTTTGGATATATTGTATAATTCTCCGTCATAATATAAGATCAGATATAATTTGAATGACAAACCTATAAGAAATTATAGGGTATCTGGTAGAACTACTATAAAAAGGTAGGATAAACGAAAAAATAGAATCACTAAATAATAAGTAAAGATAAAATGAGAATAAACTATTAAGGTAACGACACGATCACACCAAATCGGTCATTAAACAAAATGAATCTTTTCGTTATTACTAACTATGGATTTAAACAATACGATAAAAGAATTTAAGTAACAGTCAAAATAAAAATAGTATTTAGACTAACAATACAATATAATATAATACAACGAGTAACAATCATTCAAACAAGGTGTAAAATATAAACGTTGGGCCCGTGCTAAGCACGAGTTATTTATCTAGTGTGTGTGTTTATATATATATATAGATAGATAGATAGATAGATAGATAGATAGATAAGGTAAATTTCTCTTTTAATTTTGGCTTCATCAAGTATGATTGAGTTGGATGCAGAATTTTATCTTTGAAAATGAATGAAACTTTTTTCTAGAATAAATGCTGGTTGAATAAAATGTAATTAGATTTTGTCTATTTTCTTTAATTAAATGATGGTTGAATAAAATTCAATTGGATTTTGTCTATTTTCTTCAATTAATGCTGACAACCTAGACTTCTAATGGAAAAATAATCTAATTGCAAATAATAAAGGTACATTTATTTAAAATTTTAAATGATAGTGGACAATAGACAACTAATAGCATATTCATTGATCAAATACGAAAATATTTTTTAAAATATTCTAACAGGATAAATATGAAATAATTGGAAATATTAAACCAAAATTAAAGGAGGAGAGAAATGTTGTTGTGCCGAAGTTGATACTAGCTCAAGTTGATTCTATTTTGGGCTTTATGGGTCACAAGGTTGGAAGTGACTATTTTTGGGGGAAATTTATGCTTACGTCCCTTTGAATCAAATTATTTACATCCATATAGCTCTTTAGATTTATACCCTCTACTATTAAAATTCTTGTGTTGACATTAGTGCCCACCTTGTGTGATATACCAATAGGGTATACATATACCGACAAGATATCAAAGAGGATTAAACTCACTCTTCTATGACACCGATTTAGTATCAATATATCGATAGAGTATCACAGCGTATATATTGTAATGACCCAGACATTGTACGACTTTGTTGGAGCTTGAAATTTCATTTTTGGGAAGTTTTGGATCAAGGTGACACTTCAAGGGAGACCTTACGGTCCGTGTGATGTCACACGACCCGTGTGGCCTCCAGTGGAGTGACACTTGGCCTCAAAAATTAGATGTTGGCCTTGGTGAGGAGTTTCAAGCTAAGGCACGCCACACTTGGACTCCACACGGGCCGTGTGACACTTCACGGACCGTGTGGTGGCCTTAGGCTTATGAACCCTCTGTTTGGAACAAAGTGTGGTCACACAACCACCTTCACGGGCCGTATGACCAACCATATAGCTTCCAAGATGAAAATTTTTCTAAATATTTCACTCTTGGCATAAGGAATTTTATTTTGTTTAAGGTTGGTGCCACGGGTAGTGTCATAGACCGTGTGACACTTCACGACCCATATGACCCTTCCGTGAGGTCGAGTTTTTTGTCAAAAAATTTCAAAGTGTTGGATTATGATTCCGGACTTCCGTCAAATGAATCTTTGTCTAAGTAATGGTTCACAGGCACTTTACATGGACTGTGCAGTGTCACACAATCCGTGAAGCCCTCCTTGAAACAGTGACGTATAATTTTTCTAGCCATTTCATTAATGGATTTTTTTAAATTCGATTTATTCTAATGGCCTTTTGGAAATTCCTAAGCTATCTAAAGACTCCCTAATGATTAAACCGTATTCCTAATATTCAAAATCACTCCTCACATTTGAACTCACTCAAAACTACTCTCAAAGGAACTCTTGTGGATTTTCAACTTGGGAAGCAAGGAAACTCATTTCTTGTTCAAATTTCTCTTGGGTTTTTCTTTATTTTTGTCAAGGTATGTGGGTTTGATCTTTGGTTTCTTCCAACCAAAAAGACCCAAATCTTTTCAAGTAATTTATTTGAACTTACCCTGTCTTTGAATATGGGTTTTCATTATTTTGATGTATTAAATTAAATTGATATGTGGATTGTACTCTATTCATGATTTTAAGTTACTTTAGGCCCTTTATGATGATTTGCATTGGAGCTATGAAGTTATGAATATGCATGTCCCTTTTAAAAGCTTGTTTAATGCATGGATGATTTATATTATGATTTAAATGTGAATTTAATTATGTTCTCACTTGGATTCCATATTATATTGTCGATTTTAGATTGAATCTTAATGGCCATGCTATTCCCACATCATTCATGGCATATGCATTCATGAACATTGAATTTTTATGGAAATTATGGAGCGAATTAAGCCCAATTATGTTTTATGATATGATTTTGATAAGATACTAGTTATGACAAGAATATGATCACATAAATGTCTATGATATGGTTGTTCGAGCATTTTGGGTGCTTGCACCATTCCGTATATGCAAATGGGTTATTCTTATACATGAGTATTATGACTATAAGCTATGATTTGGTATTTGAGCCTAAGTATGAATTATTATGAATGGTGTTTGGCTTTTAAGCCTAAGAATGCATTAAAATGATTTGGTAAGAATTGCATCTATTTTGAAAGCATGTATATATATACGTATATGTATTCTTGTAGGATGACGACTTGGTACCGATGGATTGAGGGTTCTCTCTCTTTTTTCGAACTATGTGCTTAACATAGGTTATGAGAATCCTATCTGAAATGGGTGTAGTTCCCATAAGGAAGGCTGCTTCATACAAAATGAGTATTGTTCCCATAAGGTGAAGTATATATTATGTGAAAATCCTACCTAAAATGGGTGTAGTTCCTGTAAGGAGGGTTGCTTTATATGAAATGGGTGTTGTTCTCGTAAGGTGAAGTATGATTTACCTTTGGCAAGTGAACCATCTCTTTACCGCTAAGGGGATTTCATCGGGATTTCAAGTAATAACTCGCTTGATCTTACTCATGTCGGTTGAGGTTACATCCCCACTATATATGAGCATTTACATTTCATGCATTATGAATTTCATGGCATATTGTTGTATACTCCTCTTTGATATATGATCCATTCTATATTATGTTCCCTTGTTATGTCACGACCCAAGCCTAGGTCCTAGACGTGACATGGCGCAAGGGAAACCCAAGAGGACCCCAAACAAGCCTCTTAGAACATCATTACACATCCTTGGTCGTGGAAGCAATAGATACAACATAAAAGAATAAGAATAGGGGCAACGATACTAGGGGAAAGCTTGCACAACATCATAATCAGGAGACAAGAGACACGCTCATATCTTAGACATCAAGAATAATAGAGTCAAGACTTTTAGCATAGATACATAACATGTCCAACAAACACATCTATACATAGATAAGAGCGGGAGCCAAGAAAAAGTAACCGGGCTCACCCTCATAGTCAAATAGAATGTAAAGTGAAGTGTCTCAATACAAGGTAATAGAACATAAACCGAGGTTCCCAAAATGGAGGACTCACCAACTTGCTTGAATAGCACCGATTAGCCACGTGGAGGAGGATGATCAACTTGGGCGCCAGTTCCTACATGGTGATATCATGTAGGCATAGAGTATGTGTTAGTACGTTTGAATGTATTAAATATGTAGGATGCAATGCAACAAAGATTAGACATCACAATCAAAATACATAACAATAGACAATAGGAAATATGGCATGTACGATCAATGCATAAGTAAACGTGCTTAAGTAACTCATGCTCATATAGGATATCATTTGTGAAGATTAGACCAAATTAGATTTCCAAAGTATAAACCCCTTGGTCGGTTGATGATGATCTCACCCTATCACCTTGGTGGTGTGATACAAACCCCTCACATGGTTTGATGAGTACAAGCCCCCATCTCGATTGATGAGTACAAACCCCCAGCTCGATTGATGAGTACAAACCCCCACCTCAGTTGATGAGTACGAACTCCCACCTCGGTTGATGAGTATAAACCCCCACCTCGGTTATCCCAGCTCTTGGTCCTCTGGATTGGGCATGGTCTAATGCAACACTTTATATAGAGTTTATCATATACATAAGCTCATTTCATCATCATATAGTCATTCATATCATATCTCATGATTTGAATCTTCAACTCCTCAAGAAACCATATCCGAATATTTTATCAAACATTTTGAGGGTGTGTAATGGTAGTATAAATCATTAAATATAGAGATGAAATCATGCAAGGAAATCTATTGTAAAACCATCAATCAATACCTTGCAACACCCTCAAGCAATATACATCGGAACTCCTCATTAAATCTTACAATAGATCAAAGATTTATAACTGAAAACATAGCAAAACAGTCATAACTTTACCAGCTTTAACATAGTGTGTAGTGAATTTCACAATATGCAAGACCACTATTTGTAAATCAACTTTAAATTATGCAATTTGAGTAAAAGGAGGCTTGGGTATCAGGGGTTAAAGGAACCCATAAAAGAAACCCATGAAAGAAACCCACATACCTTAGCTTAGAGATGATCTTGGTGAAGATTGGAGATGGAGGCTTGAAGCTTGAAGAAGAACCTTGAAGGAAAACCTTAGCTTGGGATGAGGGTTTGGGACTTGAGTTTGGGGAGTGAAAATATAACTAAGTGTTTGAGTGAGTTTTGGAAAATTTTTAGGATGATATGAGGGTGAAATAAGGCTAAGTAGGAGTAAAAACATTGGGAACACTTAGGCCCAAGACCCAAAAGCCTTGGATCGAGATAGAAATTACTGGCAACAAAATACATAGGTCCACGTCTGGTCTGTGATGTGGACCTATCGCGGAGGACAAATTAACACATGTCTGCGACAGATGTGCATCGCGGTGCTGTCACAGATCATTTCTAGAAATTAAATTTTTGAAAATTTGAAATTGTGATTCGAATTCTCTATAATCGAGGTTAGACCCTTTCCCCCTAATTTTGACCATCTGAACAAGAATACGAAGTCAGATTTTTGAAATAGCAAATGGATTTTGAGATATATGGAATTTAAAATTCTGGGCATTCCGAGGCACATTTTTGGGCACTTTTTGGAGTCGTTTTAATATCTCCCCCTTGGGAACATTCGTCCCCGAATGTAAAAGAGACGTATAAGATAAGAGTGATCATAAACAAATGAGGCCCAACAAGAATGCAATATTACATTTAAAACACCACTTCCGAAATCTCAACATAAGTTAAAAATCATCATAAACTTGCCAACTTAAACATAAATGCGCATGAATGACATGGGGGTTGAAATATTAGACTTGAAATCACATAGGAGACTTAGAGTTAGTACCTTAGGCTTGAGTGGAGTGGAAAAGATAAGGGTACCACTTTCACATGTCCGCTTCGGCCTCCCAAGTAGCACTTTCGATTTGTTAGTTCCTCAAAAGGACCTTAACGGATGCCACCTCCTTGTTCCTCAATCTTTTCACTTGCCTATCTAGGATCTGAACTGGAACCTCTTCATAAGTCAAGTTATCCTCAACAATACCCACAACATCAAGAGGCACAATAGCATTAGGATCACCAGCACATTTCCTCAACATAGAGACATGAAACACCAGGTGAACCAAATTCATTTCACTAGGCAACATCAATTCATAATCTACTTTGACAACTCTCCTTATCACCTCATAAGGAACAACATACCTTGGACTCAACTTCCCCTTTTTACCAAAACGGACCACACCTTTCATTGGAGAAACTTTCAAATAGACCCAATCCCCCATCTTGAATTCAAGGTCTCTTCTCCTCACATCGGCATAAGATTTTTGGCGACCTTGAGCTATTCTCAACCTTTTCCTAATTATCTTAACCTTCTCAAGAGCCTCCATAACCAGATTCGGTCCTAATAAAGCCACTTCTCTTACCTCAACCAACCAACCGGTGATGTACAACGTCTCCCATAAAGATCTTCTAAAGGAGCCATACCGATACTAGAGTGATAGCTATTATTGTAGGCAACTCAATCAATGGAAGATGGTTATCCCGACTACCACTCAACCCCAATAGACAAGCCCTTAGCATGTCCTCAAGGGTTTGAATTGTCCTTTCAGCTTGGCCATCTGTTTGAGGGTGAAAGGCCGTACTAAGGTGAATTTTGTACCAATGCCCCTTTTAAAAGACCTCCAAAAGTGTGAAGTGAACTGTGAACCACGATCTGATATGATGGACAAAGGAACCCTATGCAACCTCACTAACTCATGGATATACAACCTTGCATATTCTTCAGCCCCACATGTCGTCTTAACCGGTAGAAAGTGAGCTGATTTTGTCATTCTATCAACCACCACCCAAATGGAATCAAAACCTTTTCTAGTCTTAGGAAACCCAACCACAAAATCCATATTAATCACCTCCCACTTTCAAGTGGGAATCTCTATGTCTTGTGTTAGGCCACCCGACCTTTGATGTTCGGCTTTAACTTGTTGACAACTATGGCAACCGAAAACGAATTTGGCAATGTCCCTCTTCATGGCTCCCCACCAATGCACATCCCTTAAGTCTCTATACATTTTGGTGGAACCAGGGTGGACAGAATAAGGAGAATTATGGGCCTCAATAACAATTTTCTCCCTCAAACCATCAACACAATGCACACACAACCTACCTTAGTACCTATGGGTACCATCTCCCCCTTGGGAGAAAACCTCTACCTTGCCCTCTTTTACCAAGTCCTTCAATTCAAGCAAGGAGGAGCCAAGATCTTATTTTGCTGTCACCTCATCAACCAAAGAAGATTTGGAACCATCAACAACAACACCATCACCCATTTCCTCCAACCTAACCCCCAACCTAGCCAATCTATGCACCTCTCTAGCCATTTTTCTATCACCACCCTCAACATGAGCTAGGCTACTCATGGATACCTGACTCAAAGCATCCGCCACCACATTTGCCTTACTCGGGTGATAATGTACACTCATGTCATAATCTTTGAGAAGTTCTAACCACCTTCTTTATCTCAAGTTGAGATCTTTTTGAGTGAAGATATATTGGAAACTCTTATGATCGATGAAGACATCAACATGCACTCCATACAAGTAATGACGCCAAATATTTATTGTAAACACCACGATGGCAAATTCAATATCATGGGTAGGGTAGTTCTTTTCATGCACTTTGATTTGTCTAGAAGCATAGGCTATGACCTTACCATTTTGCAGTAGCACACAACCCAAACCAACTCTAGATGCATCACAATACACAACAAAACCCTCAAGCCTATCCGGTAGTGATAATATAGAAACGGATACAAGCCTATCCTTAAATGCTTAGAAGCTTATCTCACATTCATCGGTCCAAACAAACTTAACCTTCTTTTCAGTCAATTTTGTCATAGGGGAAGCAATGGAGGAGAACCCATTCACAAATCTTCTATAGTAAACCGCAAGGCCCAAGAAGCTCCTAAAATCCAACGGGGTCAATGGTCTAGGTCAATTTTTAATCACATCGATTTTCTTAGGATCCATTTTTATACCATCCCCCGACACCACATGATCCAAGAATGCAACCTTTTTCAACCAAAATTCACACTTATCATTTTTGGAATATAATTTCTCTTCCCTCAATCTTTGTAACATAACCCTCAAATGTCCCATATGCTTCCCCTACAATGTGAATAGATCAAAATATCATCAATGAATACCACAATAAATGAATCAAGATAGGGTTTGAATACCCTATTCATTAGGTTCATGAAGATGGCTGGTGCATTGGTCAACCCAAACGACATCACAACAAACTCATAATGCCTATATCTAGTCCGGAAGGCTGTCTTATGAACATCACACTCCCTCACCATTACTTGACGATACTCGTACCGAAGATCAATCTTATAGAAGAAGCTAGCCCATTGCAATTGGTCAAACAAGTCATCAATCCTTAGAAGAGGATATCTATTCTTTATAGTGACTCTATTGAGTTGCAGGTAATCAATGCACATTCTAAGTGACCTATGCTTCTTTTTCATGAACAACACCAGAGAACTCCAAGGTGATTAACTAAGTCTAATAAATCCCTTTTCTAACAAATCTTTCAATTTCTCTTTTAACTCCTTTAACTCCGTCGGGACCACACAGTAAGGGGGTGAAGATAAGTTGGGTATCGGGAAGGAGATCTATGCCAAAATCTATCTTCCTTTCGGGAGGGACACTGGGAGGGTCATTTGAGAAGACATTAACAAACTCATTTACAATGGGGACTGACTCAATAGAAGTGACTTTGGACTCCATATCTCTAACCCTCACAAGATGGTAAAGACACCTCTTAGAGTGGATGTGCTTAAATAACTCAAGCTCATCCATAACAATAGACAATAGGCATAATATAACAATATTACATGTATGATCAATGCATAAGTAAACATGCTTAAGTAACTCATGCTCATTTAGGATATCATTTGTGAAGAGTAGATGAAATTATATTTCAGAAGTATAAACCCCTTAATCAGTTGACGATGATCTCACGCCTCTGGTAGTGTGGTACAAATCCCTCACATGGTTGGATGAGTACAAATCCCCGTCTTGATTGATGAGTACAAACCCCCATCTCGGTTGATGAGTACAAACCCCGACCTCGGTTATCCGAGCTCTTGGTCCCCCGGATTGGACATGGTCTGATGCAATAATTTATGTAGAGTATGTCATAAAAATAAGATCATTTCATCATCATATGTTCATTCATATCATATCTCATGCTTTGAACGTTCAACTCCTCAAGAAACCACATCAGGACATTTTATCAAACACTTTGAGGGTGTGTATTGCCAGTATAAAATAATGAAATGTAGAAATGAAATCATGCAAGAAAATCTATTGTAAAACTATCAATAAACACCTTGCAACACCCTTAAGCAATATACATCAAAACCCCTCATCAAATCTTACAATAGATCAAGGTTTATAGCTCAAAACATAGCAAAACAGTCAAAACTTTACCAGCTTTAACATAGTGGCCAATGAATTTCATAATATGAAAGACCCATTTGTAAATCAACTTTAAATCATGAAATTTGAGTAAAAGGAGGCCTGGGTATCATGGGAGAGAGGAACCCATGAAAGAAACCCATATACCTTAGCTTAGAGATGATCTTGGGTAAGATTGGAGATGGAGGCTTGAAGATTGAAGAAGAACCTTGAAGGAAAACCTTAGCTTGGGATGAGGGTTTGGGAGTTAAGTTTGGGGAGTAAAAATGTTATTAAGTGTTTGAGTGAGTTTTGGAAAATGTTTAGGATGATATGAGGGTGAAATAAGGCTAAGTAGGGGTAAAAACACGTTTGAGAACACTTAGGCCCAAGACCCAAAACACTTGGACTGAGATAGAAATCACTGGCAACAAATACACAGGTACACATCTGGTCCGTGATGCAGACCTATCGTGGAGTTCAAATTAATATATGTCCCTGACAGCTGCGTATCACGGTGCTGTCGCAGATTGTTTCTGGAAATTGTATTTTTGAAAATTTTAAATTATGATTCGATTACTCTAAAATCGGGGTTGGACTCTTTTCCCCTTAATTTTTACCCCTTGAATAAGAATATGGAGTCAAATTTTTAAAATAGCAAATGGATTTTGAAATTTATGGAATTTAAAATTTTGGGCATTCTGAGGCACATGTTTTGCCACTTTTTGGGGTAGTTTCATGTTATCTAACATTGACGTGTAGGTTTGGTAAGTCATATGTATTTCATCTCGCTAACTTAGTACATTCTAATGTACTAATTCATACTTTTGCTTACATGATCTCACCACGCAGGAACCGAAGATCTTGATCATCCACCATACGATGCATAACTCGGATCTCAAGTTTTCTTATTATGGTGAGTTCTACCTTCCAAGGACAACCCACCATCCTTCTACCTAGAATGTTTTCTTTTATTTATCTTGCTTACTTTGAGGGTGAGCCCGGGATATATCTTGGCCCCCGACCTATCTTATAAGTAGAGACATTATTGGACACCTTGTAAACTCTTTTATGTTTGTATGTTAAGTGTTGTGATCGAAGATTATGTATGGCTTGGTTACCTATTGGGTATTGCTATGTGATTTAGTTATGAGCCTTATGACTTGACTACATGATATGATGTGAAAGATCCTAAGTTCCGAATTATCCTCATAGCATAAGTCATACTTACCTATCCCTTAGTCCTTATGTGTTATGTGACCTCATGTTATACCCTTTCCCTATGACATCCCCATAACGTGAGTCCTACTTATCCGTCCCTTAGAATAATGTGTGTACTATTTGAATGCGCATTCGAACCGATGAAGTGAATTTGGATACTTTGAGGCTTGTTTGTGGACCTTCGGGTTCCCATCCACCATGTCACTCCTAGACCCTAAGTCCAGGTAATGATAGAGATGGTATCAGAATTTTAGATTTGTAAATGATCTTCGGAGTCCAACATGCTTCGTTAGGTAGAGTCCTATTCATAGGTGTGATGTGCACCAGGCTTACGAGTGGGAGGCTACGAAGGCATTTTAGGAATCATCTCACTTCTTTCTGCCTTATATCGTGCGATGATTTGCATGTATTTGGCTTCCTTATTTTAATGGTATCGTTACAACATTTTAAAAGATGTCTCATGAAAGAACCCACATGCCAAGACCGGCCCAAACTAATGAGGTTTAAGCACCTCAAGGGCCTATGGATGAGTCTATCTCTAATGGTGAATTTCGTACGGCCTTTACTATGCTTTCCCAGATGGTGACATCTTAGACTAGGCAGGCTAATCTTCCACGGGATCCCACTCCACTTCTAGGGTGAGGTATTTCACATGGATGAATCCTCCGCATTTCTTTGGGACAAAGGCTGATGAGGATGCTCAGGAGTTTACTGATGAGCTAACAAGGTATTGGATGTTGTGGGTGGCATTTCTGAGGAGAAAGCTGAATTGGTTGCCTGGTTGCCTATCAATTGAAGGATGTGGCTCAAGTTTGGTATACTCAATGGTTAATGGAGAGGATTTGTGGCAATGCTGTTAATTGGAGGAGTTCAAGCTTACATGTCTGTATAATTTCTTCCCACTTGAGCCTAGAGAAGCTAAGATGACTGAATTTATCAACCTTAAGCATGGTAATATTAGTGTGAGAGATTATGCCCTCAGGTTCACTAAGCTCTTCAAGTATGCCCCGACACTTGTGGCTAATCCTCGTGCAATAATGCACAAGTTCATTTCTGGCATCTCTGACTTGCTTGTGAGAGAATGCCGCACAACTATGCTCATACGAGATATGGATATCTCAAGACTTATGGTGTATATCGAACAAATTGAGAGGGATAAACTCAAAAAGAGGAGAGTACATGATCCTAAGAGGGCCTATTTTATTGGTGGTTTCTCCGGCTCTCGTGGTGGTGGTTTTGGTCGCTTCCAACAACGTGAAAGTTCTGGTGCTTAGGTTGCTAATGCTAGAGTGCCTCCTCCTAGGGCACCGGTTAGTGGTGGTCAGGGGTATCCTCTGTGTGGCAAGTGGTGGAAGCCCCACACAGGTTCTTGTTGGAGAGATTTGGGTACTTACTTTGGGTATGGTGATAAGAACCACATGATTGATGAATGTCCCAGGAATTCTCATAGAGACCAAGGTTAAGTGGCTCAAGGCAGTCAGGGCTAGCCAAAATCTCCCTAAGATGTTGCCCCGAGGAACAATCGATTTTATGCTCTTTATACACGTCAAGAGGTTGAGGAGGCTCTCGATGTTGTGACTAGTACATTAAAAGTCTTTGATTTTGATGCTTATGCTTTACTTGACCCAGGTGCAAACTTGTCTTTTATGACTCCTCATTATAATTCAGTTTGAGTCCTGAGATCTTGAGAGACCCCTTCTTAGTTTATTCTCCCGTGGGGGAATTTGTTATTACTCATAGGGTTTATTATGGTTGTCCTATTTTTGTGTTGCATAAGGTCTTTCCATGTGATTTTGTGGAACTTGAGATGTTCAATTTTGATGTGATTCTTGGGATGGATTAGTTACATGCATCGTATACCTCTATAGATTGTAGAACCCGCAAGGTCAAGTTCCAACCTCCTGGTGAGCCTGTTGTTGCATGGAAGGGTAGTGACTCCACTATTAAGGGTCAGTTTATTTCTTATTTCAAGGCCCGAAAGATGATCTCCAAGGGGTCTATTTATCATATTTTGAGGGTCAAGGATGTGGATTCTGAATCACCTACTCTCGAGTTGGTTCCGATGGTGAATGAGTTTATAGATGTGTTTCCCAAAGACTTGCCCAGCAGTCCTCCCGAAAAGGAAATAGACTTTGGATCTTCTCCTAGATACTCATCCTATCTCTATTTCTCCCTCTCATATGACACTGGCTGAGTTGAAGGATCAGTTGAAGGATTTGTTGTCGAATGGTTTCATCAGGCCAAGCATATCTCCATGGGGTGCTTCAGTATTATTTGTAAGGAAGAAAGATGGATCTTTTCAGATGTGCATCAATTATAGTAAATTGAATAAGGTGACCATTAAAATAAGTACCTTTCGCATAGGATTGATGACTTATTTGACCAACTTTAAGGGGATATCATGCCTCGGTCACCTTGTCGAGGGGGTGTCATGCCTTAGATTCCAAGTAAAAGCTCGCTTGGTCTATGTTGGTTAAGGTCCCTTCCCATACTTGTATTACGTATTATGCAAGTTGAATGTTTTACAAGCATGTTTTACTTCAAGCATTAATCATGCATGCCATATTGAGATTCTATTTATCCATTGCTTATGATTATGTATTTTGACTATATTGGCTTATATCTTGTTGCATTGCATCCCTCATACATTGTACACTCAAACATATGAACATATACTCTATGCCTACATGATATTACCATGTAGATACTGGAGCTCCTTTTGATCATTCTCCACGTGGCTAGTTTGGTACTTCAGAGATAAGCATTGGTGAGTCCTCAACTCCGAGGACACTCTCTACATTACTCTTTCTATTTTGAGACTTCTTTATGTTAAACCTTTGTTATTATGAAGGTGAGCCCGAAAAGTATCTTGACCCCCGCTCCATTCCAAGATAGAGGTGTTGTTGGATGCTATGATGTATTTATGCTATGAGTTTGACTCCTTTATTGTTTTTATGAGAGTCAATACTTCTCTTGGTCCCTTTTCCCTTTTTATGATATCTTGAAATACTTATTTTGCTTCCACAACCAAGGATATGTGATTGATATGCTAAGAGTCTTGGTTGGGGTTCTCTCGGGTTCTCCATTCGTCGTGTCACGTCTAGGCCCTGGGCTTGAGTCATGACAAACTTGGTGTCAGAGCACTAGTTTGTTAATGGTCCTCAAAAATTCAACATACCGCATCGATTAGAGTCTTATTCGTGGTTGTGAAGTGCGCTATAACTGTGAATGGGAGGCTATGAGGTATTTTAGGAAATATTTCCCTTCTTCAAGGTCTATATCATGCTTTAGATGTAAGATAAGGATTTCCTTCCCCCCCTAATGAATGCTCTTTGCTCTTTTAAATCATGCCTCTATAAAGAAAAAGACCATGAAGGTGTCGTGCACCTATGGGGCAATCGGCTTATCCCGTTCCCCAAGCCCCTCAAGGAAAAGAGGCTACTCAAGTCGAGTTCCGAAATGCCATCACTATGTTGGCACATGCAATGACCACCAATTGAATCAAGGGGTCCAAGATCCTCATGCTCATACTCCATCCTCAAGAGTGAGGGACTTCACTAGGATGAACCCTTTAGAGTTTCATGGGTCTAAGGAGGAGGAAGATCCCCAAGAGTTCATAGATAAGATGTATAGTTTTCTATCCATCATGAGTGTAAATTCGGAGGAGAAGGCGAATCTAGTAGCCTACCAACTAAAAGGTGTGGCTCAAATTTGGTTTGTGCAATGGAAGGTGGAGAGGGGAAATCATGATGTTATTCCTTGGGAGGAGTTCATAGTTGCCTTCCTCAACCGATTCTTCCCTATTGAGTTGAGAGAGGCCAAAATGATGGAGTTCATGAATTTAAGCAAGGTTCCATAAGTATGAGGGAATATATCCTTAAGTTCAACAAGCTCTCCAATTATGCTCCTAAATTGGTCGCTGAACCTAGATCAAGGATGAACAAGTTTGTGTCGGGGGTGTTCGATTTGGTAAATGAAGAGTGTCATACCCCGGTACTTGTAAGTGATATGGACTTATCCCAGATCATGACAAATGTTGCACAACTTGAGGAGAGAAGCTTAGGAAGAGGGGAGGTGAGGAGTCCAAAAGGGCTTGATTTGATGGTGGCTTCTAAGTCCAAGAGTCCCTCAATGATCTAAGCAAGAGGTTAGTTATTGATGGGGTGTCTAACCTAAGATGTCAAGATGGAAATGATGGAAGGACTAACCCTAAGTGTCAAAGGTGTGAGAGAAACCATAGTGGTCCATGCTTAAGGAAAATCAACACTTTTCATGGTTATGGTGAAGTGGGTCACAAGTTAGTTAATTATCCTTATGCTCGATAAAAGAGTAAAGGTGGTCGACCTCAAGACTAAGGTAGTCATGTTGATCTAGGGGCTCAAGGTGGCCAATAAAAGGGTGCCCCACGATATTATTGGTTCTATGCTCTTCAAGGGAGGCAAGGAAGGGATGAGGTGCCCGATGTTGCTACCGGTATGTTAAAGATTTTTTATTTTGATGGGCATGCTTTGATAGGTCTGGATGCCACTATTGCTTTCATTATTCCTTGTGTTGGTAATAAACTTCATGTGTGTCTTGAATTGTTATATGAACCTTTTTGGTTTCTACCCCCATTGGTGAGTCTAATGTTGCTAGAAAAGTCTATAGAGGTTGTTCCATGTCCTTATTGTATAAAGTCTTGTCTTGTGATTTTGTTAAACTTGGCATGGTGGGTTCCGAGATTATTGTTGGGGTGGATTTGGTTACATGCGTAGTATGCTCCATTGATTGTGGGACCCGTAAGCTAGATCACGATTTTCTAGTGAGCCTGTCCTTGAGTGGGAATGTTGTAAAGTGGTATCTAAGGGCAATTCATTTCTTCTCTTACGGTCCAATTTTATCTCTAAGGGTTGCACTTACCATCTCGTAAGGGTTAGGGATGTTGAGTCTAAAGTCCTTCCTATTGAGTCAGTTCCGATGGTCAATGAATTTCTTGATATCCTTCCCAATAAGGACTAGTCATTTTTCTAAGATTGATCTTCGGTCCAGGTACCATCAAGTGAGGGTGAGAAAGTGTGATATCCCCAAATGGCCTTTTGGACTAGGAATGAGCATTTTGATTCGTGGTAATGTTTTTTGCCTTGTCCAATGCACCGGCAATATTTATGGATCTCATGACTAGGGTCTTTAAACCCTACCTTGATATGTTTGTGGTGGTCTTTAGTGATGATATTGATTTATTTTCGGAGTGAAGAAGAGCTTGTGAGTCACTAGAGGGTGATGTTGCAAATCTTGAGGGATGAGAGGTTGCTTGTTAAATATAAAAAGTGTGAATTTTGGGTAACAAGAAGGTGGGTAAAGATGTTCGTCGGTTAGCTAAGTTGGGGGTTAGGTGGGGTGAAGTTGAAGATGGTGGTATAAGGATGTTGGGGGTTCCCAATCTTCTTTTATCGAGGAAGTCAAGCTGGAATAAGATCTTGACCCCGTCTTGCTAGAATTAAAGGCTTTGGTGAAGGATAGTAAAGTGGAGGTTGTCTCCCAAGGGGGAGATGGTGTCCTTAAGTACCAAGGTAGATTGTGTGTGCCTAATGTTGGAGGTTGAGGAAGAATCATTAATTCAAAAGTGTCACTTGGGGAGCCGAGCGGACATGAAGAAGCGATATCCGTATCGTTTTTACTCCATTCATGTTTAAGATAACAATTAAGTCATATCTATGATTTTAAGCCTTGAGTTTCCGCCCCATATCATTTTTGCATGCATACATGTCCATGATAACAAGTTTTGACGATTTTGACGCATATGTTTGAAACTTTTTGAAAATGATGTTTAAGTACATTTGTTGCACTCATATCGGACTGAAAGTTTTCTAATTACTTCTCTTACACATGTTTCTTTGATATTCGGGGATGAATGTTCCAAAGGAGAGATATTGAAACGCCCCTCATGTGCCTCGAAATGCCCCATAATCATAATTTCCATATATCTCAAAAATTCGTGCGTGATTTTAAAAATCCAACTTCATATTCTCGGTCATGTAGCAAAATTGAGTAGGAAATGAGTATAACCCGGATTTTAGAGGATCCGTAGCAAAAAATATTTTTTGTTAATTTTTGGAAAATAATGGTTGTCCGCGCCCTGGCCACGAGGTGCCAGGGGCGTGGAGCAGTGTAAATCCCTCTTTCGCGTTTGGTCTATGTCGCGGAATGCATAAGGACCACTATTGGTTTTTCTTTATTTTTCTATTTCGGCCAAAGGGCATTGAGGCCATCTCCCCATGCCTATTTAAACGTGAAATCTCCCATACTTAGTGATTTTTCAACTCTGTATCACTCAAAACCATCTCAAAAACCTCTCCAAGACAACCAAATATTCCATTCAAATTCAAGGATTTCAAGCTTAATTTCAGGACCCTAGAATACAATCCAAGCTTCAAGTTTCCTACAAGCGCTCCTCAAGAAAATCCAAGTTTAAGGTATGTGGGTTTCATCCATTGGGTCCTTTCATCCATGGAGTCTAACCTTCCTATGTTACAAAAATTGCATGATTTCAAGTTGTGTTACTTATGGGTGTCTTTTATCATGAAATATAAGTATGAAATATGTTGGGGTTTTATCAAGTATTGTTGATTATGCATGAATACCTATTTTAAGTTTATACTATGAGTTGCTTTTTATCTATTGAGACTATGCATGATTCAAGCTATGAAATCTATGAGGTATTGTGAAGTTTTGATATGAATTACATGATACCTATGATGGGGTTTTACCATGATGTTGGTGGGCTAATTTACATGACTTTAAGATGCATTGATTTCACTATTTCATAACCCATACTCATGCATTTGCATGATTTGAACAAGTGTCTATATATGCCCACAAAGTGTTTGATAATATTATATGACAAGGATTCTCAAACTTTTGATGATCTCTTACATGTTTTACAAGTCAAGTGACTTCATAATGATTAGGGGCTTTCAAGTATGTATTAAATTCATGAAAATTGCTATGATTTTACAAGTTACAAGTTAGGCCCTATTTCAATATTTTTACCTCTTGTGAGCCATTCATGTTAAAGCAAATGTTCATGTATGATTATGATCTACTCTCATATTATCATGTTTGGCTTACCTTGTAAGTAGGCCACACCTTGTCGAGGGGGTGTCGTACCTCGGTCACCTTGTCGAGGGGGTGTCGTACCTCGGTCACCTTGTCGAGGGGGTGTCGTACCTCGGTCAACTTGTCGAGGGGGTGTCATGCCTCGTAACCTTGTCGAAGGGGTGTCATGCCTCGGTCACCTTGTCGAGGGGGTGTCATGCCTCGAATTCCAAGTAGAAGCTTGTTTGATTTATGTTGGTTAAGCTCCCTTCCCATACATATATTATGTATTATGCAAGTTGAATATTTTACAAACATGTTTTACTGCAAGTATTAATCATGCATGTCATATTGAGATTATATTTATCTGTTACCTATGATTATGCATTTTGACTATATTGGCTTATGTCTTGTTGCATTGCATCCTGCATACTTAGTACATTCAAATAACTAACGCATACTCTATGCCTACATGATATTACCATGTAGGGACTAGAGCTCCTTTTGATCATCCTCCATGTGGCTAGTTTGGTACTTCAGAGATAAGTATTGGTGAGTCCTCAAGTCTGAGGACACTATCTACATTACTCTTGCTAGTTTGAGACTTCTTTATGTTAAACATTTGTTATTATGAGGGTGAGCCCAAAAAGTGTCTTGGCCCCCATTCTATTCCAAGATAGAGGTGTTGTTAGATACTATGATTTATTTATGCTATGAGTTTGACTCCACTATTGTTTTTATGCGTATTAAGACTTTCCTTAGTCCCGCTTCCCTTTTTATTATATCTAGAAATACTCATTTTGCTTTCGCGATCAAGGATGTGTGATTGATATGCTAAGAGGCTTGTTTAAGGTTCTCTCGGTTTCCCCATTCGCCGTGTTACGTCTAGGCCTTGGGCTTAGGTCATGATAAAATTGGTTGCTGAAAAAGTGATTGAGGTGTTCTCCTAAGGGGGAGATGGTGTACTTTGGTATCAAGATTGGTTATGTGTTCGGGATATGGATTATCTTAGAAAGATAATCATGATTGAAGCTCATAACTCTCATTATTCAATTCATTCGGGATCTACTAAGATGTACTGAGACTTGAAGAAAGTATATTGGTGGCATGTTATGAAGAAGGACATAGCTAAGTTTGTATTTAAATGCCCTAATTGCCAACAAGTGAAGGTGGAGCACCAAAGGCGCGATGGGTTAGCTCGAGACATTGAGATTCCTACTTGCAAGTAGGAAGATGTAAACATGGACTTTTGTGGTTAGTTTGCCTTGGATCCAAAAGTAATTTACTCAATTTGGGTTGTCGCCGATCGTATGATTAAGTTGGCTCATTTTCTACTAGTTAACACTACTTTTGGTGCTGAATATTATGCAAGGTTGTACATCTGAGAGTTGGTAATATTGTATGGTGTGCCTAGGTCTTATCATATCGGTCTGGGTACCTAATTTTACTTCTCATTTTTGGCGGTCGTTTCAAATTGGACTTGATACTAAGGTGAAGTTAAGCATCACCTTTCATCTTCAAACCGATGGGCAAGCCAAGAGGACAATTCAAACCTTAGAGGACATGTTGAGGGCTTTTGTGTTGGAGTTCAAGGGTAATTGGGATGACCATCTTCCACTCATTGAGTTTGCTTATAATATAGCTTTCATGCTAGTATTTGTATAGACTATTTGAGGCTTTGTATGGTAGGAGGTGTAGGTCCTCGATGAGGTGGATTGAGTTGGGAGAAGTGGCTTTGATTGGCCTGGATTTAGTGTTGGAGGATATAGAGAAGGTACAGTTGATTAGGGAGAGGTTGAAGACGGCCCAAAGTCTCCAAAAGTCCTATTCAGATGTTAGAATAGGGACCTTGAATTCCATGTTGGAGATTGGCTATATGTAAAAGTCTTACCTATGACGGGAGCGATGCATTTTGGCAAGAAGGTTAAGCTAAGCCCCCAGTATGTTGGCCCTTACGAAATAATTGAGTGTATGGGGAATATAGCCTATAGGTTGGCGTTGCCCCCGGATTTGAGTTCCATTCACTTGGTCTTTCATGTATCCATATTGAGGAAGTTAGTTGGTGATCCTAGCACTTTCGTGCCTTTGGAGGGTGTTGAAGTTGACGAGAACCTATCTTATGAGGAAGTTTCGGTGGATATTTTGGATAGACAAGTGAAACGGCTCCATAACAAGGATGTAGCATCGGTTAAGGTGCTTTGGAGGAATCAACACGTGGAGAGTTCTACATGGAAGGTGGAGTTGGACGTGATGAAACGATATCCCTAGCTTTTCACATCTACTCAAGCCTAAGGTATTGGGTTCTTCCTCATCTAAGTGGTCCTAACTCTTTCATTCTTGAGTCTTATGATATGACATGCATACATGTGCACAAAAATAATTTACATGATGTCTTGAATGATTTGAATACATTTTGGGCATGATTTTTAATGACTACATGATTTTCAAACGATAAATTATGCATTGTATCTTGTGTTTGGAAGTTTCATATCCTATGTTAAGCCTTTCAAGCCTTGTTCTTCACATTTGAGGATGAATGTTCCTATGGGGAGATGATGTAATGACTCGGACATTATATGACTTTGTTGGAGCTTGAAATTTCATTTTCGCAGAGTTTTGGACCAAGGTGACACTTCAAGAGAGACCTCACGGTCTGTGTGGCCTCCAGTGGACTGATACTTAGCCTCAAAAATTAGATGTTGGCCTTGGTAAGGAGTTTCATGCTAAGGCACGCCACACTTGGACATCACATGGGCCGTGCGACACTTGATGGACCATGTGGTGGCTTAGGCTTGTGAACCCTCCGTTTGGGACAAAGTGTGGTCACATGACCACCTTCACGGGCCGTATAGCCAGCCGTATAGCTTTCGAGATGAAAATTTTTCTAAGTATAGCTTCATTCTTGGCATAAGGAACTTTATTTTGTTTAAGGTTGGTGCCACGGGCAGTGTCACGGATCATGTGACACCACACGACCCATGTGGCCCTTCTATGAGGTCGAGTTTTTTGTCAAAAAATTTCTAAGTGTTGGGTTATGATTCTGAACTTTCATCAATTTTTTCTAAGTAATGGTTCACGGGCACTATGCACGGACCGTGTATTGTTACACTACCCGTGAACCCCTCCTTAAAACAGTGACGTGTAATTTTTCTATTGTTTCATTAATGATATTTTTGTAAATTTGATTTATTCTAATGGTCTTTCAGAAATTCCTAAGATATCTAAAGACTCCCTAATGACTTAAACGCTATTCCTAATATTCAAAATCACTTCTCACATTTAAACTCTCTCAAAACTACTCTCGAAGGAACTCTTGTGGACTTTCAACTTGGGAAGCAAGGAAACTCATTTCTTCTTCAAATTTCTCTTGGGTTTTTCTTCATTCTTATCAAGGTATGTGCGTTTGATCTTTGGTTCCTTTCAACCAAAGAGACCCAAATCTTTTCAATCAATTTATATGAACTTAAGCTCTCTTTGAATATGGATTTTCATTATTTTGATGTATTAAATTAATTTAATGTGTGGGCTATACTCTTTTCATGATTTTAAGTTACTTTGGGCCCTATTATGATGATTTACATTGAAGTTATGAAGTTATGAACACGCATGTCCCTTTTAAAAGCTTGTTTAACGCATAGGTGATTTACATTATGATTTAAATGTGGATTTAGTTATGTTCTCACTTGAATTCCATATCATATTGTTGATTTTAGATTGAATCTTAGTTACTCATGCTATTTCAACATTATTCATGGCATATGCATTCATGAACATTGGGTTTTTATAGAAATTATGAAATGGGTTAAGCCCAACTATGTTTTATGATATGATTTTGATAAGATATTAGTTATGACAAGAATGTGATCACATAAATATTTATGATTATGACTCTTTGAGCATTTTGGATGCTTGCACCATTTTGTATATGTAAAAGAGATATTCCTATGCATGAGTATTATGAATATAAACTATGATTTGACATTTGAGCGTAAGTATGAATTATTATGCATAGTGTTTGCTTTTAAGCCTAAGAATGCATTGAAGTGATTTGGTAAGACTTGCATCTATTTTGAAAGAATGTGTGTGTATGTATATATATATATATATATTTCTTGGGCATGACGACTTAGCACCGATGGATTGAGGGTTCCCTCTCTTTCCTTGAACTCTGTGCCTAACGTAGGTTATGAGAATCCTATTCGAAATGGGTGTAGTTCTTATAAGGAAAATTGGTTCAAACGAAATGGGTGTTGTTCACATAAAGTGAAGTATATATTATGTGAAAATCCTATCCCAAATGGGTGTAGTTCCCGTAAGGAGGGTTGCTTCATATGAAATGGATGTTGTTCCCATAACGTGAAGTATGGTTTACCTTTGGCAAGTGGACCACCTCTTTACCACTGAGGGGATTTCATTGGGATTCCAAGTAATAGCTCGCTTGATCTTACTCATGTCGGTTGAGGTCACACCCCAACTATATATGAGCATTTGCATTTCATGCATCATGAATTTCATGGCATATTATTATATACTCCTCTTTGATATATGACCCATTCTATATTATTGCCCTTGTTATCTAACATTCAAGTGCTGGTTTGGTAAGTCATATGCATTGTATCCTACATACTTAGTATATTTCAACGTATATTTTTGCGTATATGATCTCACTATGTAGAGACCGAGGATATTGATCATCTACCGTACGATGCTTAGCTCGGATCTCAAGTTTGATTGTTGTAGTAAGTCCTATCTTCCAAGGACAACCTACCGTCCTTCTACCTAAGTGTTTTCTTTTATTTATCTTACTTATTTTGAGGGTGAGCCCGGGATATGTCTTGGCCCCCGATCTAACTTATAAGTAGAGGCGTTGTTAAACACCTTGTAAACTCCTTTATGTTTGTAGGTTAAGTATTGTTATCGAAGATTATGTATGGCTTGGTTACCTATTGGATATTTCTATGTGATTTGGTTATGAACCTTATGACTTGACTACATGATATGATGTGAAAGATCCTAGCTCCCATAGTGTGAGTCATACTTATCCTCCCCTTAGTCTTTATCTGTTATGTGTTATGCAACCTCATGTTATACCAATTCCCTATGACATCCCCATAGCTTGAATCCTACTTACTCGTACCTTAGAATTACGTGTTTACTATTTGAATGCGCTTCCGAACCAATAAAGCGAATTTGGATACTTTGAGGCTTGTTTGGGAATCTTCAGGTTTCCATCCACCATGTCACTCCTAGACCCTAGGTCCGGGTCGTTACATACTATTAATTTAGAATTTAATAAATAAATTTATAACTTTAATAATTTTCTTTTAATTATTTTATTTATTTAAAAAGAACTTAAAATTATATGATACCGATAGGGTATCAATATATTGATGGAGTATCATAAGAATATTTTCTATTAATTTAGAGTTTAATAAATAATTTTGTGACTTTAATAATATTCTTAATCGTTCTATTTCTTCAAAAATAGCGCAAAACTATATGATACCAATAACTGAAACGACCCCAAAAAGTGCCTGAAAATGTACCTCGGAAGTGCCCGAAATTGTAATTTCGACATATCTCAAACTCCATGCGTGATATCAAAAATTTGAATTCATATTTTTGTTCAGGAGGTCAAATTGAGTGAAAAATGGTCTAACCCCGATTTTAGAGTGAATGATTCACAATTTTATTTTTTCAAGTGGCGAAAAACAGTGAGGTTTCCGCGCCCCAGGCGTGACGCGCTAGGGACGCGCCTCAGTGTAAAAATCGCCCAGTTATTTTATCTCAGTCCAAGGCTTTGGGGTCTTGGGCCTAAGCCTTTCCACACGTGAAAATACCTATACTTAGCAATATTTCACCCGCATATCATTCAAAACATTCCCCAATACTCATTCAAACACTTAGTCAAATATTTTACTCCTAAATTCAAGTCCCAAAACCTATCTGGATCTTAAGGTTCTCATTCAAGCTTCAAGCCTCTATCTCCAATCTTCATCAAGTTATTCTCCAAAGCTAAGGTATGTGATTTTTTCATGGATTCTTTTCACCCATGATGTCCAAGCTTCCTTTTACTTAAATTTGCATGATTTAAATTTGATTTACTCATGGGTCTTACTTATTATGAAATTCACTGCATTCTATGTTGGGGTTTATGAAATTGTGTTTGTTTTAGCATATTTTGAGTTATGAATCTAAGATCTATTGTAAGATTTGATGAAGGGTTTTGATGTATATTGCTTGAGGGTGTTACCAAGTATTGAT